>JANHFT010007518.1:33801-49498 GCA_032467955.1 Pseudoxenodon macrops
AATTCCAAAAGGAAATCCCTCAGGTCAGTCTGTTTCAAACAATGGTTTTTCTAGGTGGCCAATTATATACCCATGTTGTCACTGTTATAACCAAATCATCCTGCCCCAACTTAGTTATGAATGATGGGAGCTGAAATCAGATGCATCTGGAAGGTGCCAGCTAGGAAAAGCTGAAATAGATGATGGAAATGTAATGCTGAAAAGGGTTTTAGTGTAGAAGACTATACAAAAGAGAGTTGTTTTTTTTAAATTACAGGTTTTTCAAGAACCTATAAATATATATTTTTTAACCATTTACACATGCAAGGTGGGACATGAACATGTTGTTGCCATGGTCTCTGGATTAAAAAAAACACACCCTAATTTGACATAATTGAGAGCTCTGTTTGCTATAACTAAGACTTTATGAACAGGAAATAATTGGCAGAATTTGTAAATGAGAACTCTTGGAGTGAATTGAAATGCCACTATTCCATTTATAACTTTATTATATGCATCAGAATGATGCATATAAGTACTGCATTTTTGATCCTGGTGGATTGTAAAAAAATATATTAAAAATCCTCAACAAAATTTATATTTGTACAAAATGTTAAGATTATTAATGCCTAAATCTGAGAAAATAGCTTGAATATTTCTGCTGCATTATAAAAATTTCTTTAAAGAAAATTTCTTATTCAGAGCATTCAAGGAGGTTCTTTGGATAGTGCAAAATGTACGTTGCTATCCAGAAACACTATACGTATGTGAAGCTAATTAACAACCATGAAATAGAATCAAGACAGTATTTATAATGCTGATAGTACCCAATGCTAATATATGTAGATAATTTCTTCATTTTTCTAAAATCTTTATTGCAAAGAAATCTAGAACAATACAGTTTAGATTACTAAAAATAACTTTTGAAAAATAGTATAAGTTTGATTTGTGCCGACATTGTTGACCTTTCATATTAGGATTGACTCAGCATTTAATATACACTCCTATAGCTTTAAATCCCACTGAATTTAAATGGATTTACTCAAGTGAATCTAGACAGATTGTAATTGAAGGCCTTATGTGAACCATGGTGTGATTCACCTCTAAGTAAGAATTTATGAGAACAAGCTGCATAGTTGTGATCTTAATAAGTCAGTTGTCTGGAATTAAAAAAAAATTGCTTTCATCCAATTTACTATGTAATTCTTTTAAGAATTGAGGAATACGGCTACAAGACAAGATCAATAATTATTCCCCACATAATTAAAGAACATTACCAGAAATCATTCCAGTTCAAAATGTGATTTAGCAATGGGGAGAATGGAGCAGCAGTATTGGTTTAATTTAGGAATATTTAACTTCAAGTTTCCTTATAAAGTTTGTGCACCTCCACATGTTGCAGTTTTTGCATGTATAACTACTACTTGTAATTTGGAACTGAATATAGATAATTATGTTTATATGAACAATACATGATCTTTCTTCAATATAGGACAAAAAAGGCAGAGTTTAATATGCCGGAAATCCCATCCATACCAAATCCTTTTCCTGAACTTTGTGTCTCTCCATTTACACCAGTTTTGTCGGCCAGCCTGTTGCCTAAGGCAAATCCCAGGATAAAACAGGTAAGCATTTTTTAAAAAATCTGATAGCCAAACTATGAAGATAAACATGTTTATTATTTGCAGTTCCCATCAGATTCAGTGCTTTTACCTCAAAACCTTTCAACATGTTACGTGCAATTAAACCTATAATTTTCTCCTACTGATTCCTGTAATTGTCAGGTACAGTATTTCAACGTAGAATCCTTTATGTTAGTGATCTAGAAATGTTAATTATATAACCATATTCAGACATTCTGTTTATCATAAACATGGACATCCAACTGGAGTCCATATTGTTGCACCAAATTGTTCAAAGTAGATAGATGCTCAAGTCCTGGGCTTTTTCACACTTGAAAAACTGGAGATAAAGCTTTGCTCTACCCTATGTTTGTCCTAACCTTTATTAATGTATATGAATACAAGGCATATTGAAATGATTCAAAATATTATATATGTGACAAGGGCAATTGAAACTACTACAACAAGATCAATTTGCAGGTGGAGAATGGTGATTGGTAAATATTAATTCTAATCCTGGATTTAATTTTTTCATAAGTGTCTTTTGAACAAGTTTTTTTTTTGACAAACCATACTCAATAGTTTTTTATTAAGTTATAAGATATTATAAAATACAAAATACAAAAGCAAATAAGAGGACAGTGAGGGGGAAGGGAAAAGGAGAAAGAAAAGTGAGAAGGGTTAGGCGAAGAAAAAGAAAAGGAAACATTGACTTCCGACTCTCTCTGTTACGGTAGAATAAGGCATTAGCAGCAAATCACAGCTTTTTGTTTTACCATAATAGTATGAACCAGTCATTTCTATAAGGATCTATCAATCTAATCTGTAAAACCCAAAATCAACAGTTCTTGACTAAATGTAACAACCATGGGATAAAAGAGGAAGAAGCCTGTAGACCAACACAGGTTCAATCCCTGATATTTTCAATTTGGGATGGAAAGACTCTTGTTGAATTGAATTGTCAAATCTTTTGAGTGTGTTGCCAGTCAGTGTTGGCAGTATGGGGCCAAACGAATGAGCGATCTAATTTGGGGTAAGCAGTCCCCCTAAGTTTCAGACCCTCTTAAGTGTTGGATACGGTTTTAAAAAATGGGAGACAAGAATGGTCTGTCCTGCAAGGAAGGATGTGTGGAATAAAATCCACCTGAATTTGGGAACTTTTGTAAGATACTGCATCCGTAGCATAATCCTTTCTATGCTTACCTAGAGTGCTAGAGCTTAATAGCTAAGACTTTGTTCACGTCTTATAAAAATGCAATGCATGGGATTCCAGTGAATGCATTGAACAAGGGAGTGTCCTATATAAACTGGCTCCCATGGATTCGGATACAAGTTTGTGATTCTGCTTTGTACAGTCACAAAACTAGGAAAGAAATACTGCATGCAACTTTGATTTGAGCAATGACAATTTGGAAGCTATACTTGTCTTCTGGTATACTTAGCATCAAAACAGCCATGGGAACTGTATCATCTTTTGCTTATTCAGTAAATACTTCCCTAACTAAACTGTGTGTATGACTCATGTAAAGGACTACAGCTTGCATATATCCACATACATAGAATCTGGAATTTTTGAATCATTGGAGATAACTAAGAGAGAGTAGCCTGCTTCTAAGATTCTCTCAGACTTACATGGCCTTCAGGAACCAAAGTATTAATTTAGCAGTGATTCCCATAGCTGTGTTTCATGTACGAATGCTAGTTGTTTAGTTTTATCATTGAATATAAATATATAAATTAGTGTGTGATGGATAATCTTCTCATTAAAAATGTAAAGGTTTTGAGATAGAAAAACATTATAATAAATGAAAGGATTTCTTTCTTTCCATTTGTCAAAAATGGCATAGTGTTTCCTGCTTGAGCAGGGGGTTGGACTAGAAGACCTCCAAGATCCCTTCCAACTCTGTTATTCTGTTATTCTATTCTGATTATATTTGTGTTGGAGTGTCACTTATTTGAGAAACACAAGAGATTTAAATTGAATACATGGAATGTAAATGTACACTGGCGTGATGAATCTTGTTTTGGTCAAAGATAAGCTAGAAATGACTTCTCTACAGAAATAGTTCAAGGCAAATCAACTCTGTTAGCTTCCTTGAACGTGATTGGAAGGGGCCAAATAAAACTCAAGGGTATTTAAAGCCCAGGGACATTTTATTCGTTTGCTACATTTTTTCTGTATTTATCTGATTCTAGATATTCACAGTTTGTAAATAACTTGACTGCACTAGGCAAAATAAATCTGTTTCTTGTAGGAACACTGGTAATCAAACTTCAGCACTACTTTTTACTAATTGAAAATTAAAACCATATAACAGACATCTTACTGCAGATTTTATTCCAAAGCAAGGCTGTTTCTTTCTTTTTAAACCTTGAAATTAATGGAAAATGACTTGCATAATACTGACAAGAAAACTATATATGCCCATGAAATGACCAGGACTCCAATTCAACTCAAAGCAGATTTTAGATGCATGTGACAGTTCCTGACCAACCATGTCTGATCTCTCTCAACAGCTACTTAGGTATTCTGGGCTTTGCTTGCAACATGAAAGAGCAATTGCTGCTCCACTGGTGGCACTTGAATGTCTCTGGAAAGCTCTGAGGAACATATGGGTCCTTTTTACAGTAACTCTCACCAAGGTTTCTTGCCTAGTCTACTCCAATTCTCAAAGTTATGCTTCCTCAGATGTGTTTGGCCAAAGGCAATTCCAACCTCACTGCAGACCTCACCCCTACAGGAGTTGGGTATAAAAGAAGTGGAATTGGAGTCCATATGTCTGTCTTTCCTCCATGATTTTTATTTCTTAAACTTGACAGGGAGGGTGGCCCTTTTATGAAGTTGCTGCTTAAAAAAAAATTCTGGGAGAGCTAACAAGAACTTTTAAAAATCCCTGCTGGGCAAGTGGATTTTCATGATCTATTTCACCTTCATCCCCTTTTTTATCTTTACATTTTGTCCTTTGTCATGGGAAAATGATATTTAGCAGAACCTCAATGTGCTTAATTTGAATGTAGTTGATATTTAGCATTGTTACCTTGTTGCCTGCAAGTACAGCGCGACAGTGATGCTGCCCCATGTCATGAGTAGAATTTAGTTGTATTTAGACATCCCAACCAAGTCTATTAATGTCTGTACCATATGTAAGCTATGTAGAGCTGGTTGTTAAGTATTTGTATCTGCATATTTTAAAATAATACATTATAATAGAGGAATCCTGACAATTATTACAGTTAAGAGATAAATTAGTGTATCTTTTTTTTAGTTGTCTTAGAGCTGCAGCAAGAGATTTGCTAGTTAGCATTGAATATCTGCAAAGTAAAAGAAAGAAAAGGTTGAATTTCAGCAATATTTTGCAAAGTGCAACTTATTTTTCTCCTGTGTTGCAATAAGCATACAAAGCACAAGCTCATGCATTGTATGTTAACAAAGTAGGAGATGCCTACTTCTGAAATTGGGAATAAGTAACTCAAAGAACCATAAAAATCATATTAAGTTTTGGAAAGTGTGTTTAGGGCAAGAGTTTCCAATAACATCCTGATGATCCCTTTGCTTGCAGAAAATTTTAGTTTTCAGGATATGTTGATAGCATACACAACTAGTATAGATGTGAAACCTTTACCTTATTAAATCTTTTTTCCCTTTGGTTTTATAATCATTATAATGTGGAAGAGGAGAACAAACTTGAAGTTGGGTTCATGCATTGCACTAAGATTAGTGTATTATGTGAACTTCACAATTTGGCTGAGAAGCCATGGTTTGTATTACAAACATATCATATGAATCATATGAAAATTGCAGTTTATATCATAAGTTGAAGTCTATCAAATCATGGCTTTATACATTGTAGGGTCCTGGTAGTTGTGTTTTGACTCTACCGTTAGGTGGGGGTGTTGAAGGAAGAGAATGCATATTGTGCTGTGTAGGTACTATACAATTATGGAATTCACTGTGATTTACAGTAATATCCTGTATTTGTAGTTTAGGATTCTGTATGACAGGAAATGCCTATGCATGTCAGGCAGCTTTTTTTCATATATTCCTCCAAAAATGTGTGAGGCAGAGGTGATAAAGACATAATATCTATGATATATGTATGGCTTTCTTCTTTCTTCACACCACTGCAATTACAAAGAGAATTGCCTGAAAAGGGGGATGTTCTTGTACAGGTTTTTTTTTCTTCTTCACTTGAAAGGCTCCTACAGACTCCTGTTCTCATTTAACTAAATGTAGTAAATAATTTATATTCCTGCTTCTATATTTGTGATGGTTGAGTATATATAGTCATTCTTTACATATTTATGTGTTATCTTTTTAATAGAAAGATCCTACCAAGCCATTTGTCAGTAGCTGTTTTTGCTTTTAGATTATCATGAGTATACCATTCCAGAGCTTCCAGAATTAAAATATTCATTTCGTTTTATTTATTTCATTTATTGCCATTTATTTCAAGAAAGAAGGGAATGCTGGTGGCATCACCCCAGTAGTGAGGTCACTACAGTTGACTCCCAAATCAGTAAGCTTGCCAAACTAATCCGCCTAAAATAGAAAAGTCATGCTACAAAGACAACTCAGCTGCATATAATATACTCTGGATTGGATTGATTCAGTTTAGGGCATGTCTGTTCCACTTTTAGTAGGTGAAATGCAATCCCAATAACAACTGATGAATGAAGCAAAAATAATAACCAGGACAAGTTGCATCCTGCAATCTCACAAAAAAGCTCCTCTTCATGGCTCATCAATCAGTTGTGCGTTTTTTTTACAGCATATTCCATTTTGTTCCCTTTCTGAGAGATTGTCTTTCATTCTCAAATCTGCCAATTTATGACCCATGTTTGAAAAACAGTCTTGCCATTCATATATACTACAGAGCAGAGGTAGGTTCTGAATCTTCTTACTGACGGTTCGCTCAGGGCCGTGCCTCGAGCACGCGTGCAAAGCGCACGAGCAAGTGCACATGCACCAGTCAAAAACTAGCTTTTGCGCATGTGCAGAAGCAAAATCCAAGATGGCAGCGCCCACAGAGCCACTGACAGAACTGGCTCCGTGACGTCATCGTGGAATTACTACCTACTCTATAGAACTAGATAGAACCAGTAGGAACCCACTTCTGCTACAGAGCCTAAATAAGAATGCAGTTGGGTATACATGGTATAGGTTTCTGTTACCACTGAATTCGAAAGTTATGTATGTTTAAACATAGGCAGATTTCTCTGATTTGTAACCCCAAACTATTTTCAAAAACAATGAAAATTAATTTTCTTTTCTTCCTTCACCCAAGAAGTTCAATGCATAAAATAAAGGCATTTTTAAAAAATGTCAGCATAGAAAAAAATAACTTTTTCATTTTTACAATTATTTTTATGCATAGTCTGATGATATTATGGTCTGGAGGACTAAATAAAGTAGCAATCCCTTTACTTATTACATTGCTTAAATTTGAGAGTGAACATTATACTAGAGCAGTGTTTTTTAAAAGTGTGGTCCTGAGACCCCAGGGGGGATCTCCCAAAACCATCTCAAGAGTCTGTGAAATAAAAATTATTTGCCAGTCTATGTTGAGAAATAATGCAATATTAAGATCCCATCAAACAATAGTGAGAAGTGCTAGTGGCTACAAATGCGCCAGTTTTAATTTTTAATATGGCAAAATCAAGAAATATAACCCATAGAGGCAAAAACTCTTTTAAGGATTCTTCATCACTCTCTTTCTATCTAGAACCAATGTAATTCTTTATGAGGTTGCAAGTCCTTTGAGGGTAATAGTTTTTTTGTGTGCTGCAAATACTTTAAATTGTTATTTATTTATTTAACAATTTTCTACACAGTCCATTCACCTAAGTGACATTTATTTTTTACAGAAAATAGGAACATGAGAATATTTCCTTTAAGGAAGAGAAGATTATTTGAGGAAATATCTTTGGGTAGAGGGGTACGGAGATTCCTTGAAGAAGAAATGCAATTGCTGTTATGTAAAGATCACTTCAGCTCGGAGAGACAAGAAGAACTGAGGGGGGAATCAAAAATTGCCTTGGGAGAGAGAAAATCTCTGTCAGACTTTCAAGATTCTGTAATTATACCTACAACAATGAAAGAGAGTTTTAGCAGTTCATGAAATGCGTGTTTCCTGATCTGGCTTACTCTGGAGGGCTGGCAAATAACACACTTGAAGACACACAACAATTTCTTTATTTCCCTTTCCCTACACCAGGGGTGTCAAACTCAAGGTGCTTAGATCTGGCCCTGCAGGCCGCCTTGGAAACAGTGAGGGACAAGCTGGCGGTACGTCTGCCAGCAAAAAACGGAGCTTTCGGCCACGACAACCTCCTGCAGCCCTTTGCCAATGCAGTCTCCCCGAGTTTTGTTTTCACTGGCAGAGGGCTGCAGGAGGCCATTGTGGCTAAAACGGAGCCTCGATGAGTGATGTCGAGCTGGCCACGCCCACCCCAGGTACGCCCATCCTGACCATTTCCCCCTTGGCGCCCCCAGGTCAAACACAACCCTGATGTGGCCCTCAATGAAATCAAGTTTGACACCCCCACCCTACACTTTGTAGTTGTGGGGAATGGGAGTTTTCCTGGCAGTGATGGAGGTTGTTAGCAGGAAGTTGGACTAGTGTGATATGGTGCAGCACTGCTCTGTAGCATTAGGAGATATGAAAATGCCCCTGCAGTGAATCCTAGGGCTACCTCAAGGACATTACAGAAAATTAAAAATGGGGCTCCTACAGTCAGCCTCAAAGTCTACATTTGAGATTCTGCAGGACTCTGCCTGCTCAAAAGGAACCTCCTGACCTGAAACCTTTTAGATATTTCTCTTTTTAACAGCATGGCCTGATGTGGAGTGTAAGAAAAAGGCTTGCTTGAGCCTCTTGGAAAACGTGGGGTATCCCTCAGCAAATAAGGATGGAAACACAAATAAGACTGAATTCTTATTGTAGGAGACGAGCATAGCAACTGTTTGAAGTTATGATAGAGCCGTGAAAAGCTTCTTACGACCTGTTTCAAAAATGATGGTTTTGAAGTTACAGTCACTGCAGGGCCCCCATGATCATGTGAACAACATTTGGGTACTTTACAATCCAACTGCTCTTATGACTGGCCAGCTAACCTTCCCCTGCCCCCATGTCACCCCACGGGATCACCACAGGCTCCATTACAGTCATAAGTTGAGGACTACCTGTACATGCTGAAGAAAAGAGATGGTATTATGTAGGGCTTGTAGATAACTAAAGGCAATAAAGAAATGGCGATGTATTTTATGCTGAGGTGATTGCATTGCGTTGCATGGATTTCATGAGAGTAGGAATAAAATATGAGGTCAGAAAATTTGGCAGCAGATATAGTTGTATTGTGTTTGGCTTTATAGCTTACTGAGATGTCTTCAATTTAAAAGTAACTAGGCAAGGAGCAAGGGTTTGACCTTGGCTAGATCTTGTAACTACTTCTACTCAGCTTGTTGGGAATTTCACATTTTTGGGTGATTGAAAGCGATAGAGATTGAAAGAGTATGAACAAAAATGACCTTAAAGAAATAATTGCACCATAATAACCATGATCAACAGCATTGCAGATGCTCTGTCACATATCCAGAGCTGTGGCATGTGGTTTGTTTGTTCACTGAAGGGAGCAAATTTGTTTTAAGAAATACAGATCTTTTAGTTCAAAGCGAAAGGAACAGGGAAGCCTATGAGGGTGGAAGTTAAAGGTTGCCTTCCTTTATATATATTTTTTATCACAAATTACTTTTAATTTTTTATATGCAGGCTGCATTAGACAGACAGACAGTCAGTCAGTCATAATCACACCAGATTACCTTCCTTTATGTATTTTTATCAGCAAATTACTTTAACTTTTTATATGCAGGCTGCACACGATAGATAAATTAGATAGGCAGGCAGGCAACACCTGCATAATGAACTGTGAGGTAAAGATGTTGCATGCTAGCTGATTGGCTGAGCTGCTGTGATGTCACTGAATCAAAAGGCTAAGGTTGTCAAAGCTCTGGTTTCAGTTTAGGGAGCTGGGATGTTCATTACTGAACATTAATAAACTAATATCCAAGAGCTTCAGGGATGTTCATGAAAGATAAAGCAATTAGCTAGACCACAAATGCACAACTAAAATTCCAGGACTACTAGTGCTCCTCCCTCCAGCCTCCGAAAAGTTATTACTGTATAGCAATGTGTAATGTGATAGAAAGGAACAATTATTAAATACCTTATGAGATTATATTAACTATATTAATTAAATAGAAATAAAACAAAAGGGATTTTTGTCCTGATCCCTGAGCTATAAAATACCAGAGGCTATCTGCAAATATTGGGCAAGAGTGCAAAAGGTTGAGGAAAAGCTGGAATTTCCTCTCTATATTTGGAAGCATTTGTGTAACCTTTTGTTTGCTGGATTTTTTTCATATGGGAAATAATCTTTTTTGGGATATGTCTGCTGCATGAAAATTGCATGACTGTGCTGTAGTGCTTTTGTCTGGTCCTCCTGAAAATCTGAGAACCTTGATCTGCTGAAGGTTTGCCACACAAAGAAAGGATAAGCTGCAACAGCAATAACCAGACATGTTCTGGCATGTTAAGGCTCCTGTATTAAGAAGTAAGGTATTAGACCAGTTGCCATTTCCCCCCCCCATAACTAATTAGGATTTAATTCTTTAATTTTGCTAATTAAAGTAACCCAGATGCACATTGTTCTCCTTTGTCTATCATTCGTGGTCATTGAACTGCATTCCAATGGCTAACTACCCAGCTATTTGAAGAAAATAAGATAGTTCTGGTATGAATTTCTGGGGTCTACATGCCGAAGGAATTTTAAGAAATTAAGGGAAGAGATATGTGTTAAATATATATATAAGTGTGTTTGTGTATGGGTATACAGATGCCAACATGCTTCACGCTTATATATTTACATGAACTGTGCAGCGGCTGTTAAACAAGAAAATAAAAGCAGTCCTGGACTTTTGCTGATGCAGCTGGTTCAGTTTAGCCTTCTGCTATTTCACATGGCAAGACGTTATCCTCAGTTGACCTTAACTCAGAGCAAGGCGGAGTCTACTTGCAGCTACTTCTTGTATCCTAGTCAAAAAGTAAACTGGCATTTGATTTGAATACGGCATTAGCTTCCCTGGACCAATCCAGCATCAGGTTTTGGCGTATATAGCAGTCTTGATTTTGAATATTTCCTGACTTGACTAAAACAGCAAGATTGGGTTTTACATCTTGTTTAAAAAGTTACTGCTTGCAATAATGTAAGATTTCAGATACCTCTTTCCTTTCAAATAAGGGAAAGGGATCTATCTTTGAGGGAAAGGAAGAAGAGAGAAATCAGATGCAATTTCTTGCTTGGTAGATGAAGGCACAGCTGAGAGAAACGGGCTTTGACTGAATTATCTCCCTGAGTTAAAACTTGTTTCTTTAACCACAATAAACCGAAGAATCATAATGTGTTTTCAAGAGCAGAGATGGCGCCTTCCCTTGTCTGCTCTGTACCTTCTGATTAGTTGCCATTGGTCAGTTCTATCTGGACAGTCCTTAATTGGCTTTCTGAAGGAGTATATTCAAATAGACAGCATGCCTTTGATTATCTCTTTCCAATGGCCCTTCGTCAGGTGTGGCTGTCTTGAGAACTGATTTTTTTCGGGCATTCGTCTTTCTTTTGCCAGTCATTTGGACAAGGGACTTTAGTTTAGCTGTCAACAAGCGAGATGAACTTGCGCGGAAGAAGAGCAACCTTGCCTGTGATTTCTCCAACAGTTTTGCCAAAAAGAGTAGGTGACTTTGTGAAGTGTGGAGTGAGGAAGGGAATGTGTCTTTCACGAAAACACATGTTGTTCCGAAGTTAGGTGTAACACAATATATGGAACTGTACGGAAGAGTTGAAGTGGCAGGTAGGAAGGAAAGCTCAGGGGCACAGACTTGGGAGGAGCTGTCTCCTCCAGGAAGTGGCCGAGGTGTGGGATATAGAGTGTGTTGCTGGACTGTCCTAATATTAATGGAGGACATGATTTTTTTAAAAAAAATCAACTTTAAGCTTATTTTTATGCTTGTATTGTACATCTTTTATAAGATGGCCTTTGTAAACAGGAAGTAGAGGGTAGAAGGTGGAAAGGAAGGAAGAAGGAAAGGGGTTAAGGAAGTAGGAAGGAAGAAGAAAGAAAAAGAAGGTAGAAGAGGTGGCACGTTGTTGCGAAATTAAAAGATATGGAAAATAAAAGGGAAAACAAAGTTAGATAAATTGGGAATTGATATTAAATTATTTAAAATGAAAAATGTATACTCTGACAGGGGCTGTTGCAAGTTTCGGGAACGGGAGGGAGAAAATATGAAGAAAAATTGATATTAAAATGTGTTATTGGTGCAAGCTTGATGAAGATAAATTAGAATTGAAATGTTTTAAAAATTATATATGGGAATTGAAATTTGAAAAAGATTTGTTAATTGTATATGGAAATGAAATTGGAAAATGAATTGTATGGAAAATAAAAAACTATTTGGAAAAAAAAATTGTGGTGATAGGTTGAGGACTATCTCTACTTCAAATTCATCTGAGCATCCTGGTGTTTTCATTAAAAAAAGCAGCATCATGTGGTCCCAACCCTAGACCACAATTGGGACCAGAATTTCCATTGGTACCAGTAAGCAAGATGGTTATTAAGTGAGTCGCATCCAATTTTATGACCAATCGAGCTTCCCCCAATGACTTCGCTTGTCGGAAGCCAGCTGGGAAGATTGCAAATGGTGATCACATGATCCTAAAATATTGCAACCATCGTAAATATATGGCAATTTCCAAGCACCCAAATATAACCATGTGACCAGGGGGATGCTGCCACCGTCATAAGTGCGAGATCCAGCCAGTCATAAGTTTCTTTTTTTCTGTGCCATTGTAACTTGGAAGGATCACTAAACAAATGGTTATAAGTTGAGGATTTCCTGTAACATGTGTAATTAAAGATACGTATAATAATAAGAGTGAATCAAGGATCTCTTTAATACAGGCAGCGAACATGTCTCAACCGTGCCCATTCAACAGCCACAATACACTCGGCTAATGGGCTATCATGATGGCATCTTCCCACAAGTAAGGCTGGTGGCAAAGCACAGAAGGAGGGCAGGGATTAAGCTCTATCAGACTTCTCCTGCAACTCTGCTGAGTCAAACACTTCCTGGAAGAAGGCAGAGTCCAGAATGTCTAGGGAGAATCACCTGCCTTGGCCTGTCCTTCTATAGCAGTGGGACACGGGTGGCATTTTCCTGACCTTTGAATGGCATGTCATTTTTTGGGCCACAATGAAGGAGTGGGCACAGCCAGAAAATGATCTACATTTGATTCCTAAAGGAAGATGGTGAATATGATTCTTCTCCATGGATTTCCTCCTCTTGCCTTTGACTCCTGTTAAAAACGACTGTTTGCTAGCCGTTTTTGGAGGGCCCTGAGGAGAGGTGCACTTAGAACGTTTTAGGGACTTTTATCTAACTCATCAAACCCATTTGTGTGAAAGTTGCTAAGATCCATAGTGCATACTTGAGAGGTTTGCTTATTGCCTACATGGGTGGAAGATATTCTATATAATCGCGTTTCTCAAGCGTAAAGTGCAGCTGTCCCTCAGCTACCAATATGAGTGAGTGTTTAGATATTCCCAGCCTGTAATGGTATGTGGGATTGGCCTTGGGAGACAGGAGGAAGAGATGTTGCCTAGAGAAGGGCTAGATAAGGGAGGGCAGACCCCCACAGCTGCATAATGGATGGAGAAAGAGGTTCAGAAGGGATCTTTCACACGTTCTCAGAATGTAAAGGAGACAGTGGGAGATTTGTACTTTCAGACTTGCAAGGACTGATGTCAGCCTTCCCAAGAAGACAAGGCAGAAAACACGACCAGATGGGCTAATCCCTCTTTTATTGTAAGGCTACAATAATAGAATCTTGAAAGTCTGAAAATACAAGTTCTCCCACCATCTCTTTTATATCCTGAGAAGTTAGGGCTGTTTCTTTCTGAGTCCCTTATGCAGTTATGGGCCAGGCCCTCTCTTCTCTCTCTTATCTGACCATACCCGTTCTTTCTCCTTTCTTCTAAGGCCATTCCCACATACCATTACGCAGCCCTTATTTGGCTGGCAGGATCTGACCTAGAATTTGTCTTTACAAGGATGACAACATTCTCCAAGGATGCGATGCCAACAGGAGCAGCCAGCAACTCTCGAGGTTTCCGCTGGTGCCATTTCTTTCCTTCCCCTCACCTCCCACCAGCATCATCTGCTGCCATGTGAATCTGAAAAGACTCTGCCAAACACCGAGAGGCAAACATTTTTTTTAAAAGGAGGGGGACATTCCCTCCTAGTGGTAACAAGTCAAGCCCTGCCTGGCCTTCATTACCTCAGCAGTTTCCCAGAGAAAGGAGATGGAGAGGCAGAAGTATTTAGGAAGGATGAAAAGGGATTTGTTCAAGTGACTTGGAGATTTGGTGTTCAGGTAACAAGCAAACCAAACCATAGCGATGCCTTTCTTTCTGTGACGAAAACGCACCATTTCAGGGGGGTTTTCTGCAGACTCCGCAGATACACAAACATGTTCACTAATGATGAACTTATCAATGGTTTATGTAAATGAGTCCCATTTTTTTCTGAGTTTGCATCACACACTGTGCCACAAAACATATGGGCTCAGTTTGCACAACCTGCTAGGCCAAAAGATGTGTGACTCAGTGTGTTGTACACACACACACACACACACACACACACACACACACACACGCTCAACATCCGTTTCAGGATGGGCCCAAATCCTTACATGCAAAATTGAGGAGGAGGGAAGGAACAACACTTGTTTACCTCTCCCACTTCACAGCCTTCCTTCAACACCTTCTTTTCTCCTCTGCCTTTCTATTCTTCTCCTCTCAGGGCAGCTTCTAAAAAAAGCAATCATTCCATTTTACAAGTAGCAAATTAAGGAGAGGAGTGGATTTGTCACAGACTGCTGAAATTGCCACTTCTGGTACGCATTTAAAAACGGGTACAGATGCAGTCAAATCTCGAGAGATTTGGATCAGCCTAACTTGGATATAGAGGGATCAGCATGTTTGAATATGTTTGAGTGTGCATATATGCCCACGCGCTTGGCAAAAAATGAGCTGGGAAACCAGACTATTTGTCACCAGCATGGCACAACGTTGAATACAATTTATTTTGTTCGGCCACCACCCAACCCCAAAGCCTGGGAGGAGAGCCAAGTTTTTAGGGACTTTCAGAATATTATCACCTTACAAATCTCTGGGGAGGGATAGTTGTTCTTAACATAGATACCATCTCATCTAAAGTCACCTTTCCCATCTCTCTCCCATCAAAAAATGATAACCATAACTAACTATTTCAATGCCAGGCACACTTCTCAAACAGGGTACCATGGTCTGGTCAATCGCCGGTTTGTGGATCAGACTGGCGGGGGCTGATGGGGGTTGGAGTCCCACTAATCTGCAGGTGCCAAGATTGGGGAATATTGTTTCTTCTCCTCTCTGCAACAGTTCACCTATCAATGCCTCCATAAAGTCTAGAACAGGTGTTTATTTTTTAAAACAACTGAGGAACTCTGGGAGTTGAAGTCCACAAGTCTTAAAGTTGCCAAGGTTGGAGATCCCTGTTATATACAGATAGTCCTCAACTTACAACTATTTGTTTAGGGAACATTCAAAGTTACAACGGCACTAAAAAAAGACTGGTCCTCGCAATTACAACCATTGCAGCATCCACATGGTAATGTGTTCAAAATTCAAGCTCTTGGCTACGGAACATATTTACAATGGTTGCACTGTCCTGGGATCACATGATCTCCATTTGTGACCTTCTGACAATCAAACTCAATGGGGGGGAAATTGCATTCACTTAACGTCTGCATGATTCCCATAACTGCTGTAGTGATTCCCTTAACAACCCTGGCCAAAAAGGCTGTAAAATTGGGCATAACTCACTTAACAACTCAGCTTAGCAACAGAAATTCTGATCCAAATTGTGCTTGTAAGATGAGGGCTACCTGTACATGCAGGCACATACACGGAGCACATTTTTCACTCTATTTAGCAATTGGCATTC
>JANHFT010007518.1:49598-74028 GCA_032467955.1 Pseudoxenodon macrops
ATAATGTGCTGAAGCTGACCAGACTAAGGACGCTAGCCAGATTAATACCTGGTAGGCAGATTTCCCCCCCTATTTTCCTCCCCAAAAACTAAGGTGCGACTTATACTCAGGTGTGTCTTATACTCCGAAAAATACAGTACATACAGGTAGTCCTTGAATTATGATTGTAATTGAGCCTGGCAATTACAATCATAAGCCATGACTGTCATAAAGCAGGTCACATGACCCCAGCGGTTGTTAAGTAAGTGACTGCTGTGGTTGTAACTCGCTGCCATGGCCAAAAAGTGAATGCCGTTGTCATTAATTTTTATTTGTTTTGCAGGTAACCAGAAGTTAAAATTGGTTACTTGCCAACCATTGTAAAACACAGTTATGTGACTGCATGGCTCTGTAAAATGGACAAAAATGCGGACCGGTTGCCAAGTGCCCAAGATGCGGTCATATGACTGGGGGGGGGGTGGCAAAGCCAGAACTTTGAAACTGGTCATAAGACTTTTTTCATTGGTCTGTTGTAACTACTGTACTTCTCTAAGGCAGGTTGTAACATTCTCTAAGGCAGGGGTGAAATCCAGCAAGTTCTGACAGGTTCTGGAGAACCGGTAGCAGAAGTTTTGAGTTTGGAGAATTGGCAAATACCACCTCTGGCTGGCCCCAGAGTGGGGTAGGAATGGAGATTTTGCAATATCCCTCCCCCTGGAGTGGGGTGGGAATGGCAGTATCCTTCCCCCAGTAGTTGGGTGGGAATGGTGATTTGGTTGTATCCCCCTGTCACGCCCACCACGTCATGCCTACAGAACCGGTAGTAAAAAAATTTGCATTTCACCACTGACTAAGGTATGTGCACTAAGGCATACTTTACATACATACCAATTTGAGCAGGAAAAAATACTGCAAATATTAAAAACTTGTATTTTTGGAGAAGTATTCTATATATACAATGCCTTAAGGCTTAACACTAAAAATGAATAATTCATTTGGTCTTCTCTTTATCTAAAAGAGGGCCCTCTTGCTGCATTACAGTGCCCATATTCTCAGCCAGTATGGGGAAAAGTTAATCCAAAACTTACATAAGAGCACCAACATGGGAAAGCTTGAGTCTGATATAAGTTTTGTATTCTCAGTCCTCCAACATAATTTTTGGGTCTTGAAAACTTTTATATAGCCTTTTAAACACAGGGCTCCTATTTTAGTTCCTACGAGAGAAAAGAAAATGAATCTACTGAATGTGTGTGTATAATTGAGGAAAGCCAGTAGGAACATTGTTAAAGGCCTTCCTGTCACTTTTACAGCCATTTAAATAACAATGTTGAATCAGACATGAATCAGACATGAATCTCCTTGTGAACAATCTGGTTCATTTAGGAAGATTATATAGATTATAACATGAGGGCATGTTCCCTAGGATTTAATATTTGGATATATACTGTCTGATCCTGAGGTATGTAAGTTGTTGGTAGGTTTATAAAGATGTTTACAATCTTTTTGACAGCAGAGATAAACACATGCTTATCTTATTTACATTACCCTCTTTGGGTACAGTTCATATCAGTTTTTTCTTCTAATCATCAAACCTATAAATCACAAGTTATTTTTTATATATTTATATATATATAAATATCCTTTAAGCAAACAAGTTAATTTTGCCATCTCTGCTGGTTCCATCATCTTCACCAAACATTCTTCCATTGTACGCGTATCAAAGTCTTTCCATTTTTGTGCGTATAATTTAGGTAGTCCTCTACTTATGACCACAATTGAGCCTAAAATTTCTGTTGCTAAGCGAGGCATTTGTAAAGTCAGTTTTGCTACATTTTACAATCTTTCTTGCCTCAGTTGTTAAGCGAATCACTCTAATTGATAAATTAGTAATCCAATTGTTAAGTGAATCTGGCTTCCCCATTGACTTCGCTTGTCAGAAGGTTGCAAAAAATGATCACATGACCTTGGGACGCGGCAACAGTCATAAATATGAACCAACTGCTATAAGCATCTGAATTTTGATCACATGATTATGGGAATGCTGTAAAGGTTGTAACTGAAAAATGGTCATAAGTCACTTTTTCAGTGCCGGTGTAACTTTGAACGGCCACTAAATGAACTGTTGCAAGTCAAGGACTACCTGTAGTCTCACAGCAATGATCATACATAAAAATAGACTATTTCCTAGTTGTCTGCCCATTAATCACAACAAGAAAAGGTCTGGTTTCGATTGAATCTTAACTTTTAAGATTCCTTGTATCAGTGTATAGATTTAAACCCAATTTTTTCTGCCTTTTTACATGTCCACCAGGCATGATAAAATGACCCTTTGTGTTGCCCGCAATTTCCAACATAAATTTGAAATACTCTTATATATTTTGACTATCAAATTCAATTCATGACTGTTCAGAAAAGCTGAGGTATAAAAGAAATGTTATTTCTAGCGTGGCAATGAGTTTTCAATATATAATGAGATTTGCTCAGTAAAGTCATATGAAATAAATATTTTAACCTGTCTGACTTGCTGAAAGCAATTCAAGTTCCTATAAAAGGATATAAGATTGTGTCCCGCTGCTTAATTCCAAGTGCTAAGGATTTCAAAACGGCTTCTGGATTGTTAGTATTAGGGCTCCTTTATAAAGGTGGTAAAGTTAGACATTTGCCTAAGTCTCCAAATCAGTGAAGGTTCTATTACTCTACTACTATTTGCATTTTGCATAGAAAATACTATGTACTACCTGAAAGCATATTCTGTTAATATAGCCAATGTTTTTCGCTTTGGATGGCCTGCATAGATATGTTATCCCCAAAGTTTCAAAATAATGGGGCCCATACATTGGTAAAATATTATTCAGATAAATTATGTATTTTTTAAAGGTTGCAATATAATCCAATTTGTGTGTATATGAGTTTTTAATAAGGTGAATCTGATCCATTTATTGGAATTCGTAAGATTTTATAACTTTAAATATAGGGATTGTTCTTTTCACTGGACATGTTGAATAGTTAAATAGTGTTTAGTAAAATTCATCAATGTAAAAATTGACTAACCAAATAAATAAATACATCATCTTTTTGATTTTGCTGCATGGTAATTCTACCAATTTAAATTAGAAGAATTGAGTGGTAGAATATAATTCATTTAAAATTTCTATTTAGTCAAGTGTGGAGTTTTGGAGCTATTTTTGCAATAGAATAGAATAACAGAGTTGGAAGGGACCTTGGAGGCCTTCTAGTCTAACCCCCTGCTTAGGCAGGAAACCCTACACCTCTTCCAGTAAATGGTTATCTAACATCTTCTTAAAAACTTCCAGTGGTGGAGCATTCACAACTTCTGGAGGCAGGTTGTTCCATTGATTAATTGTTCTAACTGTCAGGAAATAGTATATATGACTTATGAAAATATGCTCATATGGTGCTGGAGAATAGTTAGAATGCTTCATAGATTGGTCTATTAATGTCTATTAAAAAGTAAATATCATTTATCACCTGGGTCATGCATAAGAATAAATCATAATGTGATTTATACTTTGGCTTGGTGAATCTACCCATCATGACTTAATGTTGTATTTAAGCCAAAATGATTCGTGAAAGTGCCTCTCTATGAATACCACACACATTATATGAATACAATGGAATTTGCCCCTTAACAAATTTATGGAGGCATTTTTCAAACGCTTCTCCAAGTACTTTCATAAAAATCAGAAACCTGTCAAATATCATTTCAAAACAGTGGAGCTTAAAATTCATGTCCCATTTTCCAGCTGCAAGTTTACAAAGAGAAACTGGACTACTAAGTCAGTCTTTTTCAAGCTGGCACTTCTGGGTGTGTGGCTTTAACTCTTTTAGAACTTTCCAGCTATCATGTCCTTTGCTGAGAATTCGGTGAGAGGAAGTTCACTTCCCCAACCTGAGTTCAACCAACTCATGTTGGGGAAAAATGAGTTAGGACATCACAATAAAGTGAGAAGCAAGCAAAATAAAATTAGATAGGAATGAGATGAAGTCTATTCAAAGGGAAAGGCAGCAGAAGACTTCGATAGGAGAAGACACGTTAAGGTTGTTTTTTAAAATCAGGAATAAGAGAAATAACTCCTCCGCCTTTGAAGATAGTGTCTGTTTACGTATGTAGATGGTTAATAGTTGCATATATCTATTATAGATCAGCTTTTAAAGTCAAGTACAGGCTGGATGAATACATCTGAAAGGCATATTTGAATAACAATAATCTGCCAATATAGTGCATTACAATTATGAAGAGGTGTGCAGATTTGACCTAAATAACTATTGGGCACATATACCTAAAAATAATTCTGCACAGAACAAAATGCTTTAAGGTTTAAATAAAATTCAGATCCCTTTCCTAACCTCAGATTACCTTGTGATATATTTATGCACTTTTTTTTTGCATGACCGATCTCTATTTTGTAATCTTTTCTGTCACATCCCTTTGCTGAATTAGGTGCCTTCTTCAAAAGCAGACACCACAGTGTGTAGTTATTTTAATACTTTTGCTCCCTCTATTGTCAAGGCAACGCTTTCGATGACCTTCCCACATTTCATGATAAAGTTGGTTTATCAGATATGTATTACAGTATCTGATTGCACAGTTGCACGAATGCCAACTAGCGAAAATATTTATACAACTTCATGGCTTGATGGTTCTCAGTAGAACATACCTCCCTCTTGAATGCTTGATTTATTTTTCCACCTCCATATCCATTTCTTTGAAATATGTTTGTTATAGGGACCAAGGACTTGTTGCTTCATTTGCCAACATTTCAGGGTTCAGAAAAACATTTTCTTTCTGAGACATACCCTTGAGATCCAGGGAGGAAAAGAATCAGTGTGGCTGAGAAAATTACTACTCTCATTTCTTCAGCTGAATCTTTCAAATAAATTAAGCCTCCAGAAAATCAGAATCTGATTTTGGATTGTCAGATCTTGGGTAGCCTACTGAACTGTTACTTTAGCAAGCAGTAAGTCTTTCCTCTGTAGATATTTGGAGAGGCATTGACACAGAGTGGTACAGTGTTGAAATTACATGCAAGAAATTGCGCTCACTTTTGATAGTATCTTGATTCTCACCTTTCTTGAGACAGTTCTCTGCAGATGCTACTAAAATGACTTCATAAATTGTGCGTATTTGTGAATTCTGTGGGCTTTCTCCCTGTGAAATAACATAAACTTAAATTTCATATTTTATCCTTTTGTAAAAAAACGTAAAAAGCACATATAAGTGTTCTAGACAGTTCATTTGTGATATTTCAATCTCACGTTTAAATCTTCTATTAAATCATATCCAGATCATATCATATATCGTTTTAAAATCATATATAAATAGAAGGTCAGTTGTCAGTTAAAATCTTCCATATTTTACATACAGTATTTCAACATGACTTGGCTTACTACACATAATGCTGTCCCAGTACACCCAGTGTGGGCTGGGTCGTACATGATGCTGAATCATGTAGTTGTTCGATTTTGACTTAATATGTTACATGAATCTAACTATTGTTGTTTATATACCCTAGTTTGGCCTAAAATGTTCTGTGAATCTAAGCAATTGTGATTTATGGTTAAATAAAGAATGTCTTCACAGAATGTGAGTTTCATTGATAATTCATTGCGTCTGCATGAATCTAAATATAACAGGGACATTTATGTATCATGATAGGGTAGAGCTATCTAACATGGGTTGTAAAAACATAAACAACCGTTAGATGGCAGCAAGGAGATATGGGGATATTTGTTGCCATCTAGTGGGCAACTGATATTTGTACCACAGCCATGGTAATGTTAGTCACACCCACAAAAACACACTTTACAATTCTTGCACTTCTTATATGCAAGTTGAATTGGGGTGAAATGTGAGAGGAGAGACCGTACATCCTGCACTTAGTAAACAATGGTTTTTATCTTGATAGGGCCAATGCACTTCTTTCTTGAATTGATTAAAACAAAACAGAATAGTAAGCAATTAATCTTGCTTAATGTGGACCCAAATACTGGACTATAATGTGTCATAGGTTCTTCAGCACTGTGTAATAGCGGCATCCCAAAATGAGAAGAATAGATGAGTATGGATATGACATCCTCTTGCTGTCATTGTGGTGAATGGAATGGAGGGGAGGGTGAGGGAGGAGAGGGTGTGGGAGGGGAGAGGAGGGGAGGGGAGGAGAAGTTAGTTCTTTGTGATTAGATCCGTAAGGAACTGTTATAAATCAGACCATTGAAATCCTAACCTGTCTACTGTAGGATTTCAATAGCATTTAGTGTGATGAAAAACATCCCTTTACAGTCATAGTCTATCCAGAGCCGTTTTAATTGGAGATACCGAGGGTTGTATCTTGGATCCTTTGCATATAAAGCAAGTGTTTTGCCACTGAGCTAAACAATTATTAAATGTATGATAATGATATTGAGGATCACATACAGCACAATTCTTATTGTGGATGGGTTTTTTTCCTGTGGCCTGAAACTGTCACCTACTAATGAAACTAATATTTTAATTGGGGGTATGAACACACACACACACACACACACAGTGCTAGTCTTGTGACTGTAATAAAAGGAAATACAAAACTCCACATAATCAAAAGAGTGCAGCCTCCTCAGCTGCTGCTAATTTGGGGGAAATTAAATTACAATTCATTTTAATTAGATTTAAATTAAGCCTGATAGCTTTAAGCATGGATAAAGCAGAAGTGGGAAGATGATAAAAATCAGATAGACAGACGGATGGATAGATAGATAGATAAAAAGCTAGGCTGTAAGAAATAAATGTTACTTAATTATGTGGTTTTTTTTTCTTTTTTACCATGACCATTCTTGGCGCCTCTTATATATATTCTCTCAGCACCTCCAGCAAAATCCATATCCTCAGTCCAACAAAGATTACACATCAGAATGGCTCCCAGAGTAACACTGGGCCAGTTGTTTTCTGTCAGCCCCGCTTGCCACACAGGGATATAATTGTGAAGAAAAAGGAAGCCCAGTGTTGGCTGTCTTGAGCTTCTAAAGGAATGTGGGAATGTAAAATTAATAAATGCAGGTAGCCCACGACTTACAACAGTTCGTTTAGTGACCATTCAAAGTTACAACGGCACTGAAAAAAGTGACTTATGACCATTTTTCATACTTACCACCATTGCAGCATCCTCATGGTCGTCTGATAAAATTCAAGCACTTGGCAGCTGACTCATATTTATGACGATTCTACTGTCCGAAGCTCATGTGATGTCACCTTTTGTGACTTCCTGAAAAGCAAAGTCAATGGGGAAGCCCGCTTAACAACCACATTACTAACTGCAGTGATTCACTTAACAACTGTGGCAAGAAAGGTTATAAAAATGGGGCAAAACTCATTTAACCGTCTCGCTTAGCAGAAATTTTGGGCTCAATTGTGGTCATAAGTCAAGGACTATGTGTACTATTAGTTTGCTTGCTTGTTGTTTTTTGTTTGTTTGGTTGGTTGGTTGTAGATCCGCATAAACCAAGTTACATAATCATGGTAATGTTGGTAACAAATAGTGTTACATATTAATGCTACGTTCCATGTCTTTCTTTCCCCCCTCTTTTTAATAGGTAATTAAAGTATATAGTGAGGATGAAACCAGCAGAGCTTTTGAAATACCAAGTGATATAACAGCCCGAGATTTGTGCCAGTTGCTAATACTAAAGAATCATTACGTTGATGATCATAGCTGGACCCTCTTCGAACGTCTCACTTATTTAGGTCTTGGTAAGTATTACTTGCTTTTAAAAGCAGCAATATTTGTTGAGTATCTCTAATGGAGTGGAAAATTGAGGAGGCAGAGAGTAAGTCTACAATGTTAGAAGCATTTTTATCCGTTAGAAACAATGTGGCGGGATTTACTTGCAAATACATATGCTCACACCAAGGACCTTAATCCTCAAATGCCCAGATTGTAGAAAAATGAGCTAAATCCTCTCCTGGCAGCAAATCCATAGCAAATCAGGACAACTTATGGTAAATCCCACCCTGTCATAATGTCACTGCACAAACCCTTCCTTTACTTTAACCTTAGACTGTCTACCGTTGACCTCACCCCCATTCCTAAGAGGTTTGGAAGGGCGTGCATAAGCGCACCAACGTGCCTACAATCCTTATCCTAATGTCCCCATGTATTCGAAACCGTCTCATGTACTCATAACCACGGTTATACATTTTATGTGTTCACAATCATGTTTATACTTTGTAATCCTATACATGCTTGACAAAATAAATAAATGAAATAAAATAAATATCATGATGCCACTGCAGTCAGAGCCTTCACTGCACATGCTCAGATGCTGTATATCTTGTTTCTTGTCTGCTAACCCAACCCCAAGCCTTTTCACACAGCTGGTTTTGTTTCCTGCTGGTAATTGTTGCCAGTTGCTGTCTAAGAGAAGACTTAGCTGCAGTCTTTAGATGCTTGTTTTCCCTAGCAAGGAATAATCAAAACACCATATATTTATGTATATATTTAGTCTTTTGCTTGGATTATTTTGGGGGAAAATAAATGGGAATCATGTTTTGTCAGTTGACTTCATTAGTTACTGGTATATCGTAGTGTGGACACCCACCCCCAAAACCAAATAGTTTTCCCTATTACCAAGGCTATCCGAATTCACCTCTTCTTTAAACCTTGTCCTTCTGTTTAAGAACACTTGCTTTTTATCTTTACTTATTTATTTATTAACTTTATATGCTGCCCATCTCATTAGCGAGTGACTCAGGACAGCATATGAGAGAATAAAAGCTCGAATATAGAGACATTGCAAACACTAAAATAAACAGGGCTTGACTAAATCTCAGAACCAGTACACGAACGAAATGGAGGTGGCTCTTTCTTAACGCATTAGCCACCCCCCAGCATGGGACACCCTCATCTGGGCTTCAAGCCAATCAACAAGAGACAGGTTTTGAGACCCTTTTGGAAGGCCAAGAGAGTGGAGGTGAATCTCACCTCCAGCAACATTATGTTCCAAAAGGGCCACAGCAGAAAAGTCTTGCCTTTACTCATGGTCACTATCCCTAAATATTAGTTACTTTAATAATCAGAAACCTGCAGCATTCTTTGGCTTGATGCAAATGAGTACGGTAATAATATTTCCTGCTGTGATGATATGAAAAACACACAAAACTTTAAACTTGATTGAATAAAGCTTTAAAATTGAGAGACAAAAGTCCTCCTCCTTCCAGGATCTGGGAAAAATTGGACAATTTGGGCCCTGCTTTTGGCATGAAGTATCCACACATACTTTGCATCTTTACCCCATCCACTTCAGTCCCTGCCCTTAGCCTCATGTATTGTTTGTTTCCCAGCCATCCAACATTTTCAACATTTCTGGCTTGCAAGGTAGAGGAAAGATGAGATTCACTATGGGTAGGAAGCTGGAATGAGATTTTAATTTGAGCAGGAGAATAATTAAGCAATCCCATCGTGCTTACCTTCGAAATCTTTCATCATAGTTATCCGCCTGGGAAATAGGTTGAATTTCTGAAAAACAGAATTAAGTTTACCTAGCAAAATATTCCACGTTCACTCTCAGGTGCTTAATAATGAATTAATTTTATTTACATATTGTCTCTTTCCACATGATCTGTGTTGTGCTTTGCTGACTAATCCATTCAGTTATTTAGAAATGTGTTCTCCTGAAGAACCAATAATGGAAGAGACAAAATTCTGGAGAACATGGAGGAAGCAAGAGGAGGTGTTGATAGGTTGGATTTGTTGAGAAGCCAAGCTCCAGAGCTTGAGTGCACACTTTTACCAATGTAGAGTTTGCTTTGAAATGAGTTAGTCTGAAATTACATCATTTTTGTTGCTAAAATGTCCTAACAGTTTATGGAAAACAATCCTAGTATTGTAGAATGCCCTATTGGCCCCAATACAGATTCACCCACCTGTGTTCTCAATAGATATAATTCATTCTTATTCCCAATGTGTGGAATATATTATGGTTTCCATCTTTGATAATTATATCTACTGTTGATCAAGGCTTGCTCCTAGTTGAAGCATGATGCATTTGTTTTGTGCCCAATAAGAATGTGTGTGGATAGATGTGCATGTGTGAATTCTATCTTTTTGCAGTTATATTACTGAACTAGCCAGGAAAGATACCTGGAGCCTTGAGAGAGGAAATCTTTTTTTTTAATTTACAGAACTTTAATAATTGTGTTTATATACTGAAATGGTACATATGATTATTAAGATTAAAGAAAATAGATATTTAAAATGCAGCAGCCAAATACTGTAAGATATGGTACTTCTCTTTTTCTCCCATTCATTGCCACACTTAATAATGAACAACAACTTACTATGCATGTCTGAGTTCCAAAATATTTTAACTGGTCAAGCCAAGCTAAACCAATTCAGAAGAGTTTTCCTCAAGTCCAGTCGCATTAGAGATTCAGGAGATACAGATCACAGAACATTCTAGCATTCGTATTCTCCATGGGTGTCTTCTCCAGCATAAGTATACTTTTGAAATGGCAGTTGGGTTTAATAACAGAGCTAAAACAAATGAAGGAAAATAAAACTTAATGCTGTTTCTGCACCTATTAATGCACAGATTAGGCTTTTAAATGTCACTTATTTTTCCTTGTCTGGAAAAGGAGAGAACACAATAAGGGTGCTGCATGAATCAGCTGAAACACGTTTTTCAGCCTTGTTTCTAATGAAGCTGAGAGAGGACATCTTGAAGTGAACCTGACTGAACACAGGTGAACATGTTCAAGGGCCTATGGCAATAAAGAAAGTGAAACATGTTTATTTATCCTCACTGCATTGGATGGCTGCTATACAGTGGCCCTATATGGTATTGAATTCCATCTGAAGTAGGAAAACTCCACTCCAGTTGTTATGACCAGTTTGTGAAGCATTTTACTGATAGTCTCTCAGATTCACTGTAGCCACTTGATTCCATGTGGAAGACTCTTTGGTGGTGACTGAGGCATTACCTCGTTATTTGAGACCCCTTCGGTCTTTGACTTCCAAAGAGTTGGATAAGATGCCACCTCAGTTGCCCTGTGCCATGGGTCTCCCAGCTTGTACAGGGAGGGGAATGGTTACTACTTGGGCTCTGGGAATTCTCAATTCCGCCTTCTGAAGAAGCCATCCCTAGACCTAGTGGTGTTAGACAACTATACATTGGGAAAAGATTGTTAAGGAAATAGATTATCTGGGGTCCGTGATGGCGCAGTGCAGTGGCACAGTGGTTAGAATGCAGGAGTCTACTTCAGCTGCCTGCAAATTTGGCAGGTCAAATCTTCCAAGGTGGGTAAAATGAGGACCCAGACTGTTGGGGACAATAGGCTGACTCTGTAAACTGCTTAGAGAGGGCTGTAAAGCACCGTGAAGCGATATATAAGTCTAAGTGCTATTGCTATTGCCTTTCAGTCAGGATTCAGGCCCAGTTTTGGGGTGGTATTGGTATCCTTTTGGACTGCCTGCAGGGATTGGGGGCTGGAGACATCTTTCAGTAGTTTCACTCCTGCCTTGTGGGGTATGCATCTGTCTTTCCCGGAGTCTGGATGGGAGAAAACCGATTGAAGTTGAACCGTAGCAGGTTGGAGTTGTTGATATATCAAGAACCCCTGTTACTACCAGAGTTACTCCTTCATGGACAAGTACTTACTACCCATTGGAGAACACGTTCATGACTTGTGGTACTGCTGGACTCACAACCTCTTCTGCATCAACGTCAGTTGGTGTACCACTGAAGCCTTACTTAGGGCGGGAGGACTCGACAGCAGCAACTCGTGTTCTTATTTGCCCTGCCTAGACTACTATAATATACTATATTTGGGGTTTCCCTTAAAGAATATTTGGAAACTACCATTGGTTCAAAAATGCAAGAGCTTCCCTACTTTCAGATCCCAGATATTGGGAACACAGCACCAATTTTACAAACGCTGCATTGGTTGTCAATTAATTTTGGGTTCAATTTAAAGTACGGGTTTTGGCCTATAAATGCCTTCATGGCTTGGCATCCAGATACCTTCAGAACTGCCAACTTTATCTTGACCAATTAGACCTAGGAGGCAAGAAATTGCTGTAAGTTGCCCACTCTCATAACATTGGGAGGTTGAGGCCAGAGGTCCCATTTTTCCAATAGCGTTGAAGAGCCTCCTTGTAGAGATCAGGCTGCCATCCTCTTGGTTGGTTTTTCTCAAGCTTCTAAAGGCCTTTTCCCTTGATCTGAGTTTTTGTTGCCCTTTATTCTCTTCCTATTCTGGTGTTGTTGACGTTTTATTTTTATATGAAGTTGGTTTTATATTGTATTTTTCTTCGTGAGTCACAAAGATTTGTTTTTGATTGTACAGGTGATCCTCGACTTACAACAGTTTGTTTAGTGACCATTCAAAGTAACAACAGCACTGAAAAAAGTGACTTACGACCATTTCTCATACTTATGACCATTGCAACATCCCCATGGTCACGTGATTTACATTCAGATGCTTGATAACTGACTCATATTTATGACAGTAGCAATGTCCCGGGGTCCTGTGATCCCCTTTTGCGACCTTCTGAAAAGCAAAGTCAATGAGGAAGCCAGATTCACTTAACAACCATGTTACTAACTTAACAACTGCAGTGATTCACTTGACAACTGTGAAAGGTCGTAAAATGCAAGAAAGGTCGCAAAATGGAGCAAAACACACTTAACAAATTTACCACTTAGCGACACAAATTTTGGGTTCACTTGTGGTCGTAAGTTAAGGACTACCTGTATTGGCATACAAAATATATAATAAATAAATGCTAGCCTGATTCAAAGAGGGTTTGATTGTCCTGATAATGGAATATGATCACAATTGGTGCTACCTTTTGCGACCATGTATTTCCTTCCTGCTGCTCTCAGACCTTGCATTTTTCATTATCCTCACTTGTTGCACATATGAGTGAGGCAAGGTGGCTTGTGATCTATCATGCCCTGTTCTTTGCCTTTCACAGCAGACTATTTGAGATATGGCTTTACAACTCATCCAAAGTTTCCTGATTTTTTAAAAAAAAAGTCTATATACTGAGGAGGGGGAAAATAATTCCATAATTTATATTTACTTTCACATACCTTGACCCTAGGGTCAACCCAACATAGCCAGTCAAAAATATTGTTGCAAGGGCATTGTTGACTGTCCTGGGTGTACAGAAGTGTTATCCTACTGCATATTTCTGTGGGGACAGTAGATGCTGCCTTCTAAATTACATTTTCTTCTACTGAAAGAGACCTGTCAGCATCCTCTTACAGAGTCATAAATTATCCCAGTGTGATTTGATTTAAAGTCCGCTAACACAATAGAGGAATTCAGAACTACAGCTGTCAAACTTCTGAAAGCCTAGATCAAACATTACTGTTTTGGCAGCATTTTAGCCATAGTCCACAAAGCTGGTGTTTAAAAAAGAATCATGGAAGTTGAGAGAGAGAGCTGGGCCTACGTTAGTAATGTTTGCTTAGGCTCATGAGAGCAAGAGCTTTAGGGGAATATAATAGTTTATGCTTAATGTGTAATTGTAAAATATGCCCCTCATGTAGAATTCATTTTAGTGGGGGGTTTTTTTTTTTTTTTTACAAATGGTTTCAATACCTTCCGCGAACAACTTTCAATAAGACAAGCAATTTAAAATAAATGAGAGAGAATAGCAGTCACTGAAAGCGACATAAAATAGCTCTTTGCCATCCGTTGCAGTCCTTCATTTACTACAATTCCCATCGTGTCTGGGAATGCTTTCTTTGCACAAAGACATCTTTCTCTGGATCCTTTTCAGCCATGATGCGAAGTTTGAGAGCCTCTCTTTCCCTTGTATCAATATTAATTACAATTCTTTTACAGCTTCTGTTCATCCTCTCGTCTTGTCGGTACTAAATTATCTTCAGTCATTGGCATTAACAAATACAGTAAGTTAAAATACTCAGAGGCAGCAAAAAGAGAGAGAGAGAAAAAAAACACCTGAAACCTATGAGAGCTGTAACCGGAATTCATGATTAAAACCTATCTTGAATGTGTTAACAGTAGTGCAATTGCAGATTTCCTCAATCCATGCCTTTATACCAAATGTAACTTCTTTTCTTCCTTAAAGACTTTTAAACTTTCTGAATTGGTTTCTGTTATAGAGATGCAACTCCTGTTTGGATGGGTCAGTGATCCCATCATCCTTTCCCCAAGAGTCAGGATTCGCATTGACGATGCTTGGTGATGATTTCCATTGGAATGCAATCCTACATGTTGGAAGAAATTCTTTGTGTTTATATCACCAAAAGACCTTTTCTCTTGGGAACTTAGATCCGCAGGAAATCAGAGTTGTTGGGCAAAATAGAACCTTCCCCAACAGCGGTTTTAAAAAGACACACACACACACACACAAATCTTATCCTTTCCAAAATATTGGGACACTCCTAGGTCAGGGTTCAAAGCTTGAGTCGTTGGGAGTCAGGCAGCATACAAATTTAATAAGGAGGTAAATAAATAAATTCATGGGAATCTCCGATCTGAAATGTGCAGAGAGCACCAAGCTAAAGGAAACTATCTGCCTTTACAGAAAAGTTCTGGGCATCTGTATAAAGCAGTGGTTAACGACACCTACTATTGTTTTGACTAGAAACCCAGAACCAAACAGAGATGTCTTTGCCACAATTCAAACCCTTACCACAAAGGCCTGGAACAGCCCTCTTAATTCTGTTAATGGCCTTACATGACCTTTTCTCCCCCTCCTCGTTTCTTCCTTCCAAAAGAATATTCTTCTCTATTTTGGAAAGTTTTGAAAAAAGGAACTTAAGCGAAGCAAATACAGTGCTATTTTGGAAGTAAGTATCATAGAGAAGGAAAATGCAGATTTCGTCAAAGAATTCAGCGCTTTATTTACCAAAGTCAAAGGTATTGCAGAAGCGTGCTCGTGTACGTATACACACACACACAATATTAAACACAGGAAAAGAACTCACAGCTGGGGTTTAGCACAACAAGCCCATGATGCATAACACATCTTGAGCTCTGCTAACCAGTCACCTTGACAGGTAGAGAAGCATGCTTGATATATTTGCCTCTAATTTTCTCAGTTGCTATCACAACTGCGAAAATAATATGTTAATAATAATAATAATAATACTGTCACATTCCTTCACAGTTCCACGTGAAACCTCTCTTGAAGACCCCTGTACAATGAGCAAGGCAGGGGGGTGATTCAGAAGGACTGATCTCTGTTTTTGTCATTGTGTGAATCTTACGAAATGTATCAGGTTGCTTCCCAGTAGAAAACGGTGGGGAGAAAAAAACGTGCTTTGGTTTTTCTCGTTTGAGAATAAACAATTCTTGATAAGATAGCAGTTTCAAATTCTTTTACTAACACTCGGCAGCTGCTCCAGGGCTTTGGGGGTCTAAACTTGTGAATCGTAGTAAATTGAAAATGAGATTTTTATTTGCAACAATAATGTCAGATTTCATAACAAATGTGTGTGCTAAATGTTTACACACCATGTTAATTATTAGAAAATCACTCTCTTCTCTTTGCTGTGTACTGCCAGCTGCTTTTAACCTTGATTTGTGCAACTGTAATATGCCCAGCATCAGTCTTTTAACATTTTGCTGCTTGGTTATATTTATTTGCAAATGGTTTGGGCAAAAAAGCTGTTTTCTTCCTAAGAGCTCTGATCTCAATCTGTATCTCAGGAGGGGTTTGGTGGGTTGGAAACCCCTCTCCGTTAGCATATAGGAAATCCATTTGGAGTGAACTCTACATGGAGGCTCCAGGAAGCTCTATCCCCATGCATGGTATTCCCCTGCTGGTAAGGGTTAAAATTGGTTAGAAGTGACTTTAGAAGGGATTGGGTAGTCATCGACCTACAATCAATCAATCAACAACTATTTGGAATTGACGACTTCTGGCCATCGTAAAATGTTGCACCCTCCCCAGTCACATGACCATATTTTGTGCACTTGGCAACTGGTTCACATTTACAACTGGTTGCAGTGTCCCACAGTCATACAATCGTGATTTGTGACATTTTTAAAAATTGGTTTTCTGCAAAAAGAAATGCCCATTTGAAAGATAATAGATTCAAAACTGCGTGAATCACTTAAACAATCTTCACAAAAAAATAGAAATAAAATCGGGGCCAGGCATGTGGATACCTCGACTTTTGACCATCACAACGTACAATCGAAATTCTGATTGTAAGTCGAGGACTACTTTTACAGTAAAGTTTATGAATTCCCTGGAGCGGCCGCCTAGTTTGATCAACTATGACATGTTTCCCTCTCTACCAGCTTAGAACTGTGCTTCAGTTTTCTACAGCATTTAGCTTGTTTGTGGGTGGATCTGAACTCTTAAAAGCAAAATATAACATGGGAATCTAAAATGTAAACTGGTTTCTGAGTAAGTTTCCAATTGCCACTTTCAGTGTTCTATCTCTTCCTTCCTTCCTTCCTCCCTCCCTCCTTCCTTCTTTCCTTCCTCCCCCCTTCTCCCTCCCTCCATCAGCAAGTTCATAATCCAACATTTCAAGCATTCAGACTTTGCTGAACTTACTTTACATCATTCTTTTCTTCCATAAGATTAATGTAAATTCAGTTTAAAAACTGCTGAACAGGATGAACTCTGATGCCGCTTTGTCAGACACATTTACTCCCACCTATTTGACTTGATTAATCTGTGCAGAGGTACCTGATCGGGATCATATCCTTTGACACATCTGGGAATATTAAAACCATCTGGGGCATTACATTGATGCCAACGGAAATATTTTTGCTGTCCCACTAGAACACGGGGTTTAAAAGCGCTGCCTAATAGTAAATCACTCTGCTCTAGCGGAAGACAGTTTTGGTCATGACTCTAATCCAATCTACTAAATGGAATTAATAGGCAGGATTTAGCAGGCTTTATTTCTTCAGGGTCAGATTCAAGGGTAATGCAAAAGAAATGGTGGTAGCTACCGGTAACTGTTCAATAAGCTAGGCGGAAAGTCAAGACATAAGGTAGGCTTTTATTATCTAGATGGAATCTTTTCCAGTAATAGGAATACAAGTAGCTTCTGCATTTTGAATTTAGTAAGAGAGAAGAGTGAATAGAGATACATCACTGATTTATTCTTCAAATCTTAAAGAGGTTAAAATTGCTTTAATTTAGGAAAGGCTGAACGTATTTTATAAAGAAAGAATGATAATTGTTCACATAATGGCAGGCAGACATGTATAGTTTTGAAATGTCCACTGGATGTCACTGTTGTTTCTTACTTTCAGAGACATATATTTTTTACCTTTAGCAAAACTCAACACAGAATTTCAGACATTCGTTTTTCTTAACTTCCAGTAAAAATCTCCTTTGAACTGAGCTCAGCTCCCAGCAACTTCATGGGACGGCAGTGGGTGACAGAAGAGCCCTTGCAACCTTGCAAAGTAGGACAGTTTCTGATAAAAGATGCACTTTTATTATTAATGAAAAAAAGAGCTTAGGATTCAACTGTGGAATTCTTGGTGCTCTCTGAGCTTGGTTGTTTTCTTGAAAATATTTCATTATACAATGAGATCAACATTGCTCAGTAGAAAGAACTTCATGCTACAGTTGATCCTCAGTTTATGACCATTCAGTTAGCAAACACTTGAAGTTATAAAGGGGCGGGGGAAAAGTGACTTAAGACTGGTCCTTGCAGTCCATTGCAACATCCCTGTGTGGTCACGTAATCACAATTTGCGTGCTTGGCAACTGGCGTGTATGTATGGGTCACCATTTGCAACCTTCCTAGCTGGCTTCTGGCAAGCAAGGTTAATGGGGAAAGCTGGATGCACTTAACCAGTTTAGTAACCGTGAAATATTAAATTTCAGTTGGAAAATGTCCGTCAAGTTAGATTCTAGTCCCGCGTTAGGCATGAAAAATGGGCGGGGTGACTTTGAGCCAGTCACTCCCTCTTAACCCAACCCACCTCATAGTATTGGTGTGTGTGAAATAGGAGGACGAAGGAATATTAGATATGTTCTCCTCCTCGAGTTATTTATAAACAATAATAACGGTAGGATTAAAAAGACTAAAGAAAAGAATCATGGAGAAAAAGTGTTGCTGTTGGTGGGGAGACAGAAGCCAAAAGCAGAACTCCGAGGCAGGTAGATTCCTCAAAGAACATGTTTATTGGATACATCATATTGGCACAGCCAGTGAAAACCAACTCTAAAAGTTTCCACGGTTTTAGCCTAATTAAAAGAGCAAATGTTTCCCTCCCCAGATGTCAACAGTCACACTGTCCAATGAAAGTATCTGCCAGGCTGCTTGGTCACTCCTCTCTTCCTTCAACTGCCACCTATTGGGATGATCTTAGTTCCCACAATAAAACTTTTTGTTTTGTCTGCTAGCCAGTTTATCTATTTCTCTCTCCCTTCCCCCTTTCAGAATTTGTGACAACTATAAGGCAGCAAAAGATGACTTCATCCAAGTTCGCTTCAGAGTTGACAGTCCTGATGTGGCTGACTGGAACCCTAAGTAGGTGCACTCTTGTTGCCAGGTTGAGAGATTCCAGCTTTCCAAACTTTGGTGCACCTATATTTGGGTGGACTTTAAGTCCTAAAATTCCAGCAGTAGCTATGTTACCTGGTGAAGTTGGGAAGTCAAAATTCACATATAATTGAGGGGGGAGGGGGAGCAGCTGCATGATTGGCCAAGACAAAAGTACAATGTTCCTTGTTCATCTAATAACACAATTGGCTAGCTAGCAATTTGGAAGCAAATGGCAAGATAATTGTTTATGCACACTTAAGGAACATTCTGGGAATCCAGCAATGTGTTAATTTACAAACCGTAAAGTGGATACATAAATATAAATCCAGTCCATTTAATAATGCCTTGGTAAGGTCACACTTGGAATACTGCATTCAGTTATGGTCGCTACTATGTAAAAAAGACATTGAGACTCTAGAAAGAGTGCAGAGAAGAGCAACAAAGATGATTAGGGGACTGGAGGCCAAAACATGAAGAATGATTGCAGGAACCGGGGATGCCTAGTTTAATGAAGAGAAGGACTAGGGGAGACATGATAGCAGTGTCCCAATATCTCAGGGGTTGCCACAAAGAAGAGGGAGTCAAGCTATTCTTTAAAGCACCTGAGGGTATGATAAAAAGCAATGGGTGGAAACTAATCAAGGAGAGAAGCAACTTAGAACTAAGGAGAAATTTCCTGACAGTTAGAACAATTAATCAGTGGAGCAACTTGCCTCCAGAAGAAGTGAATGCTCCAACACTGGAGGTTTTTAAGAAGATGTTGATTAACCATTTGTCTGAAATGGTTCAGCGTTTCCTGCCTAGGCAGGGAGTTGGACTAGAAGACCTCCAAGGTCCCTTCCAACTTTGTTATTTTATTCTATACAGCCAGAAAATGGCAGGAACTTCCAAAGGCCAAGGAAGAGATGGCTTCTTGAATTATTCAAAAAGCTGCTTGACATTGGATTCTGCACATTCTAAATGCATTTTTTATTAAGAGATTTAATTACAATAGTAAAAACTCATGAAAACTAACCTTAGAGAGTGGAAGGAAAGAATAAAAAGTATAAGAAAAGAGAAAAAGAGAATGTAATAAAGAAATATATGAAGAAGTGATTTCCAACCTTCATCACACCAGGTGTAAACAAATTCAGTAACTCTTCAGCCCCCATATGGACCTTTTTCAAAGAAATTATACAACAATCTGACCTCTTGCAAAGTTTGCCTGAAAAAGTAATGCTACTGCATATCACAAAGCAGAACTGTTGAAGTTCAGTATAAATTGAGAGTTTAATAAGGAGTACAAACCTTCTTCACCCCTTTTCTATTCATTGTCAATCATTCATGTTTGAGCATTACACTTAAGTCTGATTTGAATGACTAGCAATCTAGTTCAGATTCCTGTACATACCAAAAGAACAAAAACAAATCTCACTAGAGTAGGCTAAAGGTCTATCTATTTCAGTATTCCATGTGCCCAAACAGTCAGCCAAATATATCCTGGAAAGTGACAAGGGCATGAAGGCAGCAATCATCTTTCTAACTAATACTGAATATATATGGCCTTTGATTCCAGAAAAGGTAAATAGCTATCAACTGTCATGGATACTCCTATCCTATATGTCTAGTTTTCCTCCTTAAAACTATAAATGGGTGCCCATCACTAATCAGAGTGCCATCAATTCTGTTATTTAATGATACGTTTTGCAGAGAAGTATTTTATTGATCTTGAAATTAATGGATCTCATGTTTTAATGTCACAGGAGTTGTGCATGTGTGTGTGTGTATGTGTGTGTGTGGATCAACCTATTGTTGAAATAGGCAAATACCCCCACACACACTTCAAGATTTTTATATTCACCCATACTTATCTTTTTCCTAAGCTACAGATGTTCTATCCCCTGATCATTTTGGGAGTCCTTTGCTACACTTTTTAGTTTCACAAACCCTTTTTGAGATGCACTAAGCAGTACATATGCCATATTTTAAATCTGGATGAATTTATACATTTATATAAAGATATTGTTGCATTGGCTATATACTTTTGGTCCTTTTCATCATGATTTATAGCATGAAATTTGCTTTTTTGACAGCTGGCACACACTTGAATGATATATTCTTTCAGCTCTTTCTCTGTTTCTTCAGCTCTGTCAAAATTTGTTTCATGGTCAGTCATTGCTGGCTCAGAGTCCAATAGTTTACCTGCAAAGGCATTTTTATTTATTTATTTATTTCAAAGAACAGTCCTTTGCACTTGTTTACCTTAAACTGCATTTACCACTTTAAAGCCCATTTGCCCAGTTTGTAAGATCCTTTGAAAACTCTCTGCAGCCCTCTAAATAAAAAAACAAACCTGGATAATATCACCATTCTACAGTTCAACCCAATTCCAAGTTAAAAGTGTACCTGTAAGTACCCAGAAGTTTGTGTGATCAAATTTTGAATATCTCTCCATATATGATGTATTATATCCAAACCCTCAATGGTTGTGATATTAGTGCAAAAAGGGAATGGGAATAAATAGATCAAGGCTCAAGGCTCCTTCTTCAAATTCAAATGTCTGGGTGCCCATCTGCATGTGTAATTTCTGCACTCAGACAATTGAAAAATAACTGATGCTTTCTGCAAACAGAGTGTGTTTTGTGTGTGTGTGTCCTCTCCCCTCTCTTTATTACTATTTCTCACACATACACTGTTCACTTTGTTGAGTGGCTTATAAATAACTGTGATATCTTGATCCAATACTAGCATGAAGCTTCAATAAAGTTGAGCTTAAATTGAACTTAGTTTCTGGTATCTTCATCCATTCCATTTTTTGACACTGCAACAGAAGTGGTTTGCCACTGCCATTTTCTGTGAATTTTTTTCTTCAACTTTCTGTCAGCCCTGCAGCCTTAGCACTAAGTAGAGCCAATGCTGCTTGCCTTTCAAGGTCAGGCAAAGTCAACTAGAAGGCATTGCATTATAAGCATTGGAAGAAAAGGTATTTTGTTAGCACTTACCTTGCTTGACAGTTGCTGCTGAAGTAGCATTTCCTTGAAGAAATGAAGAGAGAAAAAGGAAAGAAGGGATAGATGTTGATTAACTGGACAATGTGAAAGGACACTATTTCTACTTGTTGCATGTAGAAGTTGTATTCTCTGTTATAGAAGAATATTCTCTGTAATTCTCTGTTACAAAATATTTCTGAATCAAATAGCAAATACTATTTTCTCCTATAACTTCTACCTTTTTTTTTTCTATAGAAAGATTTAGATTTCATCTGAAAAACTATTTATTCTTAACATGGACTAACCAAGGGGCAGGTATAATCTTTCCATGAACAGTAACCAACCTCTTTAACGACAACATTGGAATGGAGGAATCCACCATTATAGCAATTCTACTATAAATCATTCTAGTCATCTCAATTTATCCAGTGAAATGGACTCAACACTGTAATGTTTCAAAAGCAAACCAAACCTTGTCTTTTCCTAGCTTCAGTACTAGTAAAACATAATTATTTATGAGATACCACTAGAATACAACCCTACAGTTATTCACAACTACACTAGGCTTACTTTTGAGACAACAGTTCTTGAATAGTATTGTTTATCTTTAGCCCTCTGTGTGATAAGCTTTTTTCTAAACATTCTGCATTTACTTCACAGCATTCCAGCAGACCCACCTAATAAAGCTTGAGGGCATATGGAAAGAAGGCAAAAGGCAGGGAGGAGAACTACAGTATGTCTCACTGGTGGATGCTGTTTCCATCAGCAGACAGGCACAATTGGATTGAAACCCCTGAGAATCTGCACTATGAACTGTAGTCAGTTTCCTTATCCAAATGTTACATATCCAAACACATCTTAGATTCATTAATTAAAAAAAAAAGATAGACATTTTGGAATAGGGAATTAACATTTGGACTTTTCCTTTGAGGTTTCTTCTTTCTCTCCATTCCAAATCCAGATGGGAAGGTAATTGATATGTAATAAACAATTTGTCCCATATAAATCTGAGGAGGAGAAAGGGTTTAGGGATACTGTGGAAGGAAGAATTGAATTGTTGTGGGAAATGATCACTGTAAAAACAGAAATAACTGTTTTAGGAAACTGGGAATGATCAGTGAGAACTTTCAAATATCTCTTGTTTCAGCTGCAAGCAGGAGGGGCAGCTTTACACATGGTTGGAACACACTGCTTTGTTTGAATATTCCAGGGTCCACTGACCTGGACCGTTACAAAGAATCCCAAGTACATTTATCCAGAATAATATTGAGATATGGGTGAGGTGAGCTTGTCTATGCCAAGAATTGAATTCCCAAGGCCACAATTTCAACAGTCTGTGTTTTTTTTAAAGGAGAAGGGTTAAAAATGCAATCAATGCATTCCTAGATTCTTTTTAATGTTTTACAATTTCTATGAATCGTTGAACCACCCATTTTAGGCAATCTGCTTACTTTTGATATAGCATTTAAATTCAGCATTTTTATTTTTATTGCTGTAACGTTGGTGACGAAACCATTTCTAAGGCATTTGAGGTTTAGCCAAGTAAGACCCTATTTTACAAGGAGGTCTTATGATATACAAAAGAACCCAGAAACGTTGTGAAAACAAGAGAAGCATCAAATATAAGAAAAGCAGATGTGGCTGGATTGGAAACATGGGGACACGAGGTCAAAAAAGGGCAGAAGGGCAAACAGAGGATAAGAGGGGAGATGTTATACTAGTGGGATACAAGTCCTTTGTAAACATTGATAGAATATATTGATGACAGAGGCTATTTATAGAAAAGTTGCAGGAGGACAGCTCCAGCTGCACTAATAATTTTGAGGCAATGAAAGGGATATGAAAAGCAATGATTTATTATGCTAGGATAGTATTCTATAATTTTTCCAAGACTAATCAGTCTCCATAAAACTAAATGGCTAGATACATAAGCCTAGTCCAGCCTGGCATCCTCAGGTTAAGAATACAGGTGGTCCCTGACAATTGAGCTCAAAATTTATGTTGTTAAGTGAGACATTTGTAAACTGAATTTTGCCCCATTTTACGACTTTTCTTGCCACAGTTGTTAAGTTAATCACTGCACTTGTTAAATCAGTAACACGCTTGTTAAGTGAATCTGGCTTTCCCCACTGACGCTGCTTGTCAGAAAGTTGTAAAAATTGATCACATGAACCCAAGACACTGCAATCATCATAAATATGAGTCATTGCCAAGCATCTGAATTTTGCTCATGTGACCATGGGGATGCTGCAATGGTGTAAGTGTGAAAAATGGTCATAGCTCACCTTTTTCAGTGATGTTGTAACTTCGAATGGCCACTAAATGAACTGTTGTAAGTCGAGGACTAACTGTACAACTGCCAGAAACCCAGCTAACGTGAGGCTTTAACTTATTGCAATGTGTCCTTAGAGGCTGGAAGGTGCCAGGATGAGGATGCTGTGTTATACTGAGGCTTGCCACATTGATGGTTACAAGCAAGTGCTATCCTATCCTCATTTACTGCACTGATATTCCTTGGTTCTGTGCCTATTAGCATCCCCGTCATCTCTCAGACTTAACCTGGCATATTACATTTTTAGCCTGAGATTTAAAAGAAACAAGCAAATTGGGGAAAGTCATTGTAGCAGTTTGTGAGGAAAACCCAGTTTAATTCTTTTCGCTCCTCCTTTTCCGCTCTACCTCATTTCTTCAATAGCAAACACAGGGTGAATCTGCAAAGGGGCATCCGTTTCCCAAAAGAGACTTCTCATGATGATTATACAATGCTGGGTTGTATAAACAGAAGCATAAAATCAAGATCACATGAAGTATTAGTACTGCTTTATGAAACCCTAGTAACACCGCACCTGAAATACTGCAACCAATTTTGGTCACCATACTATAAAAAAGATGTTGAGACTTTGGAAAAGGTTGAGAGAAGAGCAACTAAGACCATCAAAGGCCTGGAGACTAAACCATATAAAGAACGGCTGCAGGATTTAGGTTTG
>JANHFT010007521.1:4242-15348 GCA_032467955.1 Pseudoxenodon macrops
GACCACGCTTGCCGCCTCCTGCTCCTCAAAAATAATAAGACCTCCCCGAAAATAAGACCAAGCGCTTATTTTGGGGGTCAAAAGAAAATAAGACACTGTCTTATTTTCGGGGAAACACGGTAGTTACTAAATTCTACAGTACAAAATTATTTGTGGCAGTTCAATTAACATTCTGTTTTAGTATGGAGCAATTTTGTGTCTGATTTTCTATTTAATATGTGAAGAGCAACCATTGACATATTCTAATACATCAAGAGTTTTACACATTATAAAATTACGCAAATGAATTCAACTAGATAATTAATGGAAGTTATATTCACTATAGCTAAGAAAGTTCAACTAATATAGGAGTAAATAAAACCAAATAATGTATTATTTATTAAAACTGACATTTGGTTTAGTGATATTGACAAATGATGCTGAACTTTACTCTGTAATCTGAAGGGAGTATAGAGGCATTTCTTATGTAAGGAACAAATGATTGAAGACTAGGACTATAAATCTATACAGTTTTTCCATATATACACATACATACTTGCATAATATATAGTGTCCCTTCAGATGAAGGATGGGATTAAATCTCATTAATAAACACATAAAATCAAATGCGATAATTAGAAGTATAGTTGTACAGTAAACATTTTGTTTCTTAAAGGATCCAATCTGGATCACTCACCGGGACCAGAGAATTAATATTTAGAGCTTTTGGATTTGTGTGAAGATTATCCTCAGGGAATATTTTTCTCCCAGAATGTTTTCTTTTGGCTATTCTATATGTTGTATTTATGTGCTATCTGATTATGTGTGGCTTTTTATTTGTTGATTGGAGTGTTGATGGCTGGCAATTAAGTTGTTGGCTATTGCTTCAAAGCTCTACACATTCTGAGTTTCAACAGTAACTATCCACTGTCACATAAAGAGTTGCATCAGAACACTATATGGCTGAATGAGAACCCATTGTAGCACACAGCAAGCAAAACAACTGGAGAAGAGTGAACAATTCAGGCAGAATGGGTACTAAGCATTATCAAAGATGCCTAGGCAACAAATAGGATAGAGAAAGGAAGAAGGTAAAATACCAACTATATGACACACCTTGCCATATATCCAAAACATTTTGGAAGCAGTAGAAGACAGCTTGATCTGCAAGTGGGCATCACCCGTTGCCCACAAGCTACTATATGAGGACAAAACATGCACTACAAAGATAGTAAGTGTGAAAAACCTCTATTGTAATTTACAGGATTCATGTTATGGATTGTCTCTCTGACTACATAGGACAGGGAGAGGAAGCTAACCACCAGATTGCAAGAACATGAGCGAGAGTTAGACGAGAAGACCCAAACTCATTGGTAGTCTCATATTGCAATGAACAAGGACATGCATTCAATTTCGAAGCTACTAAGATTGTTGACTGAGCAGGAACAAAGTAATCCAGAGAAATGATTTAAGCCTGGGAAACAGGACCTTTATATAGGAGTGCTGATTTACCACCAGTTTACAAGGTATTTGGAGCCAGCAGCACAAAGGCACAATGAAACAACACTCAACAACTTAATAGCTGGCTATCAATATCCAGGTTAACACTGCCAAACACCATATAAATACTATGCATCCCAGTGCATAGATTCTGCAGAGAGAAAAGTTCCCTGAGGATGTGCTCCAGCATGAATCCAAAAACTTGGAAGAATAAAGCTCTGTTCCCAGCGACCGACTCTATATGGCTGATAGCTTCCAGCTTTTAGGAAGCCACTGACCAACTATTAATTTTTTGTAGACTTTTCTTGAAATGAATGTATTGGTCTGTTTTAGGATTAAGATGGGTGGGGGGAATCTGATTTTAAAACCATACATTTATATTTTACGGGAGTTTATGGGTTTTCCAATTTTGTTTTGTAATCTTGTGATCATACATTAGTTTCATCCTCCAAAGGCCCGGAAAGGATTCATATTTTAAATAAACAATTTTGTATTAGTTATTTTGTAAAGTTTTTCTTTGAATTTTATATGGCTTACCCACGTGGACAATCAGGCATGAAACTTTGGACCAGTTTGGTATAGATATGGGATAGGGAGAGGATTAGATAAATAGAGCTATAAATGACATTCACTTTCCAGTATGTTCACTAATGTTTCACTATGCCCCAAGGTACTAATGTTCTCATTTCTAAATGAAAAAAATACTTTTCCAGACCTCCAGGAAACCATGGGTTCATGCCTTTTAGTCCAATTCTCTCTCTCTGCTATTCACTTTAAATCTGCAATGCAATTGATATTGTTATAATACTTAACAGCAATATTGAACATATATTCCTTTGAAATATATAATAAGTTACAAAAAGACATCTTTTTTTCTGTTCTATGGTATATTTTATTTTTTATTATTATTATAAAACTTTGAAAGCACATTTGACCACCTTTGAGAGTAATTCAGGTTCTTGGGAAGTCTCTGTGGAAAGCTTACATGTGAAATCTGACGGGGGGAAACTTCTACTTGACTGTAACTGCATTGGGCACTGAGATGTTTACGGTATTTCAGATTCTGATTGTATATCCACTGACCTGTTAAAAGAGCTTCCTTATTTTCATTTTGAATCTAGTAATCAGTACTCTCCACAGTTCAGTTATTCCAAGACTGATTGTTTGGACTTTCTCAGCATGTTATCATATTATATCTATAAAGGACTGATTCTTATTTTAATGTATTCAGTCACCATGATGATCTCATTTTGTGTCTGGCCTTAGGGCTTTTCAATAGATTTGTAAAATCAACCATAACATTCCTGTGCTATATAGTGTGCGTGAAAGGATAACTGGATTATTAGTTATTTTTAGACTGATGTTGCTACGAAATGAAAGGTTACTATTTATCAAAACATATTTCTTGCACTATGCCTTCCCTATAAGATGATCTCTGTAGACCAGATAAATATATTTATAAAATCTGTACATATTTATAAAATTTAAATCAAATCAAATAACTAATTGGGATTATTCCTTGCAGAACTACCATGGCTATACAACTTCTGACGATAAGACTGGATATTTGTAATATTAAGAGAGATTTTCACTTTGTACAAACTAATCTCATTGTACTTTCTAAATTTATTTTTAAAATAAAAATATTCTTTAATACATTAAATATATTTTCTAATGCATTAAATATATTTAATTAAATACATTAAATTAAATTTAACCACTGGAGATTTTAAAGAAAAAAATTAGATAGCTACGTATCTGAAATGGTATAGGGTTGAGCAGGAGTTTGGACTAGAAGACCTTCAATGTTCCTTCCAGCTCTATTCTGATTGACATTATTAAGTTATTGAGTTATGACATGCATTTTCTATAATTTGCAATGTTTTAAACACCAAAATAAAACTCTTCCACTATGCATATATTAAGGGAAATACTTATTTTGAAGAAAATGGTTAGCTAAATGTATTTTTCTAATAATATATTAGAGTACATATGCACTCAAATCCATTCATATTTTCTTACATTATTTAAGAACTCTATTGATGAGTAGAGTTATGAACTATTTATAGTTGATCTTGTGAGATTATTAATATTCTAAATTTTTGCAAGTTGATCTGACATTTGATGGCATACCATTGGATTTTGAATTTCTATTAATATTCTCTGCAGGTTTTAGTATTGTCTTATGACATTATAAAACATTTTGAATTTTTCACATGAAAGCTATAATATTTGGCCAATAAATCATTAAAGCAGAAACTTAATGAGATTTTGACAATCTAAACAAATATTTATTTTACCATGGATGGCTGACTTGGGAGGCTGTTTCGCATCTAGCTACGTGTACCTTGTTGCTGATACTATTGATCTGAAAATAGACTGAGGCAAAATTTAGATTTGGAATAATAATCAGAACTAAATTTGACAGTTTAATCAATCCATAATGGATTCATTTCAACTTATTTTAGACATGGCTTCAGTAAAAAGATGTTTTGATTGATCGAATGGATGACAAGTTCTAAGATAAGGATAGGAACACTGTCTTGGTAAATCTCTGGGATTCTTTTGTAACTTTTCATATTTATAAATCTGTTCTTAATGTGGACTCTGTTTCAGATGGACAGCAGGGGTGGGTTCTAATTTACCCCACCACCGGTTCGCTGTCTCCCGCACTGCGTGGGCGCGCGCATGTGCAGTAGAAAAAAATCTGATTTTTTTTTAAAGGCCAAAAACAAGATGGCAACACATGCGCAATGCCGGAAACTCTGCTTCTGCGCATGTGCAGAAGAAAAAAACGTGAAAAGAATTCCCAAAAAAAATTGTTTTCAAAAAACAGATGGCTGCGTCCACGAACCAGAACTGGCTCCATGACACCACCAGAGGTCTACTTCCTACTCGGTAGAACCGGTCCAAACCAGTAGGAACCCACCACTGATGGACAGTGTTGTACAGAACTTCTGCTTCAGTTTGAAGGATTTATTCCAAAAAGGGATGAAATACTCAGTATCCATTCTGCCAAGCTCTTTGATACTGCTTGGTTTATTTAATTGCTGATGACATATAGCTCTCATTCTTCTTTTTACAAGATTGAGAATCAATTGGGACAAGTTAGTGTCCGATTGTAATTTTTTCCTTGACATTTTTAATTCACTCTTCGGCAAAGGTTTTTTTTTCTGTATATGAAAAACAAAATACAGTTATGGAGATAACCAACATTACTGTGGGATAAAATAATGCATTATTAATTTGGAAGATAAAAATGTCTGAAAAGTACCTTATGTGATACTAAAAGACTAATATTGGCACCAGAATGTGCTTTTCTCAAGAATTTTCACCAATGGTCTTCTTTCACTATTTTGGAGAACATGTGAGTATTCAAAGAAATCCTCTGCAGATGACTATAGAACTGAAGGTTTTATTTTCATGTTCCCAGATCGGAAACCATACAAGACTATCATAAATAAGAGCATTTAAAAGGATAATGATTAATATTGTTGATTACTGGGTTTGCTGTGGTTTACATTAATGTATGGATTTTTTTCCACTTTTCATAACTGTGTTTTAAACTATATGCAAATCTAAGATATTAATTACCGATTAGTAACTTATAAATGAAATAAATTAATAATTTGTGCAAAATATGTATTGTTTACCTAACTACTTACATGAATTTCTATATTGTCCAATATATCAATTAACACAGAAGTAAATGGTATATGTTTGTCATTTTTTATGTTGTGGAGTTTTAAATGCTGTAAGTCACCTGGAATCATCTATGTATGAGTTGGGCAGCTATATAAATGTGTTTAATAAATAATTAATTATTCTCATAGACTATAGTCACTCTAAAATGTCATTTGTATAAAAATATTGAACATGCATATTTATACATTCTCATTTTTTTAATTTTGCGTTTTTTTAGTTTTTCTATTTAATATGCTTTTTAAAAAGCAATAGAAAAAAGACATATCTCTCTTCCTATAAAATACTACCAGAACAACCTAGGTTTGGACAGATAAGATCCTTTGGAACATTTTACAGTCTAATATTTGACAGAAAAAGGAAGCAAAGGTAGATTATTCTGGATCTTCTTTTTGTCCTGGTGAATTAACAGTTGGTGGAATTTCAGCTATATTAAAATAACTATATTCTTTAGTCAACAATTTAAATCAATCTTAATCAAGAATGTACATAAATCATTGGTTTTCTTTTCATGTTTAAACAGGCCTATATATATTCATAAATCTGATTTCACATATGAATGTTGATCAGCTGGTTCAATGGCAGTATTTCACAAAGTTGGATTATTTGTAAATTTATAGATGGAGAAAAAAATGAAGAATATATGATAGTAAGACCAAGATTTATTAGACTGCAGTCTGATCAGTCCCTGGAGTCCAATCATATTCTGATTTCTTGTATAGGCAATGTTTTTCAACATCTGATAGTCCCCTGCGCATAATTCATAATGATTATTATAAATTCCATTAACTTCTACCAGATCTGGATTGTAAAAATTCGAAGCAGCATAAGATGACAGTAAAGAAATACAGAAGACTCCTTTGCTAATATTTAACACAGAGTTTTGCAGTCCAGGCCTGGAAGCTGTAATCCACAAGAGTATATATAAAACTGTAACAGTGCAACTAAGTCAAGATACGAATTACTAAAAATGCAAACATTGCACAGAATTTTATAATACAATTTGACAGTTAGTATATTTCACACTTTGTTATTTGCAAACTAATTCTAATGGTAAGATTAATGTTAGAAAGCTAGCATGCTAGAAACAGAGTACTAGACTCTAGCATTAAAGTTATTTACAAAGATGCCCTTGGGCTCCATGTAGGGATTATAAAAAAATTAGAATATTAAACAGCAAGTGATCAAAGCTTTGATTTAAGTTGCCCATTTATACACAAGAAAAATATAATGATAAATTAAGCTAGTAGAACAGGAGCTTTCTGGAAGAAGAAGGAGCAACTTTATTAGCCGCTTTTGGTAATTCATCATTTTGTGACAAAAGGTTTCTGAAATATCTCTATATAGGGTATTCTATCACAATATTATCTCAAAAATTCAAATATTCCTATGAAATTGTTAAAGCTGGCAACTTTTTTTTTTACAAATAGCATATTTCATATGCTTTTCTTCTGTCTCCTACTGATTATGGAAGAAATAGGCATCATGATCCCTGTGGATGATTTTTTTTATTATTTTTAATTTTATTTGTAACATAATGCAAATTTGTGGCATATTATGAATTAGCAATAGCACTTAGACTTATATACCGCTTCACAGCCCTCTCTAAGTGGTTTACAGAGTCAGTATATTGTCCCCAACAATCTGGGCCCTCATTTTACTGACCTCAGAAGGATGGGAAACTACATCAACCTTTATTTATTTATGAATAATTATACTATGTGATTGCCACCCATTTACTTATTACTGTTAAATATGTAGAAAAAATCTTAGTGTCTGATGATTACTCTTATACTATAGACTAGACTATAATATTTTGACCAATATGAATATGTAATCTATAAAATATTAATAAATATTATGTGTACATATATAATAATTACTGGACAATTTCTTTTTTATATTTGTATTTACCAGGTGTCTGCATTTTGCACTCTAGGTTACTTACACAAGCTGTGCAATTCCTGTCAGTGCATTTGGGCCCCCGAACTCCCCACCCCAATGAAAAGCAAAGATGGATCACAGATGATCCAATCGTAGGATTGCCTGTATTCTCCTTTTCTGGATTTGAACAGCAAATAGGATACAGTTTGTACTTACCTGTACATTCAAAAGCTGGATTCCATTTCTTAGTCACATTAAAGTCATATTTTCATGCTTTGAAAAAGAGGGAGAAAATGCTTTTATATAGAAATAGGCAATTCAATGCTTTTATATAGAAATGGGCAATTTAAGTATAAATTAAGTATAGTTGCTTTCCTCTTTTTCACAGCTTGCCGGTCAGGATTCTATAAAGCATTTGCTGGAAATATAAAGTGTTCCAAGTGTCCTCCACACAGCCAAACCTTCGTGGAAGCAACATCTGTATGTGGCTGTGAAAAAGGTTACTTCCGAGCTGATAAGGATCCTCCAACTATGGCATGTACCCGTAAGTTTAATTGATCCTGGTGTTTAAAATTCTTCCCTTATCCTTCTTTATCTTAAAGGATAAAAACAGCATTTGTTTTTGCTAATAAAAAATGTAAATTAGTTTTTCCTTTAGACCCAAGACACTTATGTATTGAAAAAGTATCCGTCAGTCTTATGTATCATCAAAACAATAACACATTGCATTACCTTCATTATTAATAGAATAATTATAGTTTAGGAACATGTGGGTGGTAACTAGTGTTTGTTTTCCTGGATGTGATTCTGTGTGTATATATATATATATACTATAAATAGATTTGTGGCATCAAGTTCAGTGTGAACTTAGCAATACATAGATAAACCTTCTAAAGGATCCAGAATTTAAACTGCAAGGTGTGTAAGATTAAATTTTTACCTTGTCCTTTCCTTGCACAGTCTGGGAGAATTGATGAATAAGATTATAGGCACATCCTTGATACTAATGTTGCTCTTATTTCTGAGATATTCATTTGATTCCATTGATTATACTAAGTTTCTTAGGTGGGACCAACTTACCTGTCTATGTAGTGCATATCATATACTTTTCCTTTAATACAGTAATAAGCATTCACTACTTGTTAGATCTGAAGAAGACTGCAATATAATGCATGCATAATTTAAAATTATCCATGTATTTGCTTGCCTAAACAAAATATATAACATAAGGAAATTCCAGAGTGTATTACTCACAGATGTCTGCCAAAAAGCCTATGACTGCCAGGTTTTCCCCCCCAATGTGATATATAATCTATGTATAATGTATAAGTGATAACAAAGCAATCAGGCCACATTCATAAAATCCCAATGACACGTAATTTAGCAGAATCTGTGGATTATAATTAATTGTCTCTCTTTGTTCCAAGTTCTAAATCTTAGTAAATGATTCACTGCATGTCATTACAGCTTAATATTTGCATGAAATCACAGTTTAGTTGGCATAATTTAATGGCAATTAAAAACCTATTTAATCGTCATGCAAATTGGCATGAGGGCCCTTGAGTATGAAGGGTGTCTATTTCTTAAGAATCTGCACACTGTCATTTCTATACTTTTAAATACTCGTACCACAGTTGATAACAATTTTCATGTTTACAGCAATACAAATGGACAATAAATCATATTTTGTTATAAACAAAGTCTAAAATCCTCTGTACATTTATTAATTATGAAAATCATTAGCTAATTGTAATTTTTTTTAAAAATAACTTGGGCATCATTTGGTGGTTAAATGTTATTTATACAGAAATAACAAGGATTATGGTGGCATCATAGTGATTAACAAATTTATTATGGGTTACATTTCCATGGATTACAATTTATTTCTTCTATACAATTTATTATATCCTGTATTACAAATAAAGATCCATATGCCTTAGTGGAGGAGGAGTTAAAGAAATGAAATACAGAAAATATTGGCAGCACAATCAAATTGTTATTAGTGGACAAACAGAATTTTATGGCCAATTGGTATAGCCAGTAAGATTTTTTTTTAATATTGTTTTTATTAACAATAAACACCTCTCAAGAAGCTGAGCTCCATTAGGTTTTGAATATTGCTTATCATAAATGTCACATTTATCTCAATGTATTATTATAAGACAAAACAAATAGGATCCAAGATGGTTTGAAGCATTTTAATACTACAATTCCATGATTTTTGAGAATAAATGAGAAATCCATTGATATTTTTATGTTAATAATTTGATTTTGGGTCTCTTAAAAAGGTGCAAGAATACTAAATGCTGAAACCCATATTTTTCAGTTTGATCTTTTGTTACAGTTCACAAATAAAAAATAAACATAACAAAAGATTTATGAACATATAACATATGAACAATAAAATGAATTCATATTTACTTTTTCTGTCAGTTTTTTAAACTTTAAGTTCTCCATATATACAATACAGCCAGGGCTTTTCTCTGCTTGCAGATTAGCCATTAGCCAAATTATGAGTGGCAGTAGTTACAGTACAGTAGTTACAAAAGGCTTCAGAACTATCAATCATTTTGTCAATCTCAGAACAGTCAATCCATATTTTATACCTGCTTCATCAGCTGCTAGATTCTGCAAGCCAGATTCAAATTGCCTCCAGTACATTTTAACTTCCCAGAGGCTGTTGGGAAGAGCTGCTGGCTGTGAGAGAAGACTGAAATGGAGTACAGAGGATAAAGGTAGCCTCCCGCATGCCTAATGGTGTGCGAATCATATAACTATAAACAAAAAATAGCAATAATTCATTCAGGGTTAGTATGCTTGAGATTGTGATTTTTATTTTACTTCAAAAATGACCGGCTTAGTTCAGTGTAATACTTGTTTTGAAGCTGTCTTTCGCCATATTCTTTTCAAATTTGGATACTGTCCTTTTTGTAAACAAATTACTAATCTACATGGACAGATTACCTACTTAGAATCTCTAATTTGTGCTCTCCAAGCCGTAATTAGGTGCCTAATTCAACCATTCCACTCAGAGGTGGGTTAGGAATCTTTTTACTGCCGGTTTGCTCAGGGATGCGCTGCGGCATCGCGTGCACTTTGCGCAATGCTTAAAAAAGGATAGCAGCACCTATGGCACTGCCGGAAAAAATGGCTCAGGGGCATGGCAGGCCAATGTCACTAACAGTTCTACTGAGTTACGAACAGTTCAGTAGAACTGGACTGAACTGTTAGGAACTCACCTCTGATTCCACTCTATTAAGCTGCCATGCTATCAGCCCCCTCTACCACAAAGATCCTGCAGGAGAAGAGCCGTATGGACAACTGTGGAATCTGGCAGGGTGAGAGCTGTGAATCATAAACATAAAGGTTTTGCTGTGTCCCAGCATAACAGATACAGTGCCTTTGCTGATCTTAATAGGAACACTAAAGCAACAGGTCAAGATAGTTGTGATAATGATAACTCAAATAAGCAGGGGATCGTAGTCCAAGATGAAGAAGTTCCTTTGGAAAGGGGAAAGGGTGAATCAGGTATTACACACAAGAAGAGCAAGGTATCCAAAAAGGGAAGCCACCTTCTGGTTGGTGATTCAATTGTAAGGGATGTACATTTAGGAAAGGATATGAGGTTTTGAAAGAGGTCAGGCATCTTCCAGATGCTACTGCCAGCAGAGACAGGAGGCGTATTCTTAAGATAGTTAAGAATGCCAGTAAGGACAGTGATGTTGATGCTATTATACATCTTGGCACAAATGATCTATCCCAAAAAGATTTACTTTCTGTGCAGAATGATTTCCAGAGCTTGGGGTATGAACTCATTAGTACAGGTTGTAGGCTAATCTTTTCAGAGGTGTTACCAGTATATATTGATCAAAAAGGGAAAGGCCAGCATATAGCGGAGTTTAATGTGTGGCTAAAGGAGTAGTGTAAAATGGAAGGCTTTGGTTTTATTAGTCATGATGTCTGCAGGTGGTCTAATGAAAAACTGTACAAAAGAGTTGGTTTGCATCCATCAAAGAAAGGGACTGAGTTATTTGGCATTAA
>JANHFT010007521.1:20656-33438 GCA_032467955.1 Pseudoxenodon macrops
CCGTGCTAGGAACCTGGTTTCTTCCCTGCTAGGAACAGCCTTTCCCCAGCTGGCGGGTAGGAACCCAGGCAAGGCTGCGTGTTTGGAGCTTCTCCCGCTGATGCATAGGGAGCCTGAGAGCGCTATTGCCAGCTTGGAAATGTCCAGCAGGGGAAGCTTCAAACGCACAGCCTTGCCTGGTTTTCTCCCTGCTAGGAACTGCCATTTCCAAGCGGGCGATAGTGCTCTCGGGCTCCCCATGCACCAGCGGGGGAAGCTCCAAATGCACAGCCTTGCCTGGATCCTCCCTGCTAGGAACCGCCATTCCCCAACTGGTGATAGCGCTCTCGGGCTGCCCATGCACCAGTGGGGGAAGTTCTGAACATGCAACCTTGCCTGGTTTCTTCCCCGCTGGGAACAGCCTTTCCCCAGCCGGCGGGTAGGAACCCAGGCAAGGCTGCATATTCGGAGCTTCCCCCGCTGGTGCATGGGTTACTTTTAACATGGGCAAATGTAACATGGGCAAATGTTACTTTTGGAAGTACTATATCAGGGAACTATTGGGGGACTAAGTGTTAAGTGTGGGCCGCGTGAAGAAGAGGCAGGACACGATACACCTTTCAGCACCTTTATTTCTCTGCTGCTATGCTGCGAACTAAGGTATGATGTCATTTGTTTTTGAAAGCTTATGGATGCTATGGATTGTACACAGTAACTAAACAAGTCCTAAACATAAAGAAAAGGGAGGGCAACATTTAGCGTGAGACCATTTCAATGAATTCAAATAGATTTTATTAAACTCCATCAAGTGGGGATATTTAATTATTTATTGATGATAGAGGATCACTTGACTGGATGGGTTGAGGCTTATCCAGCCATGAGACGGCGATCAAAGGACTCGTCATGTTCCGTGGTGTTAGGTTTTTGGGTGCAGCCCAGAATCTGATATGTCCAGTGGGGTTCTGAGCACAAGGAAATCTGGTATTCAGCTTTGTCTTGGTTGGGGGCAGGGCTGGGTGACCTTTTGTCTCCCACCTTGAACAGAGCGGGCAGAGAGAGAGAGAGGGTGGTGGCTGAGGCTGCCACATGCAGGAACTTTTTCTTGGCCTTCTTGTAATTTTCATAGCTTGCACAGAGTTAGAAATATAATTTCATATCACACAGGCCTCATGGTTTTTCTCAGCGCTCTGGAAGTGGGGGACCTCAATCTGTGTATGCTCTAATCCTTTCAGTGGAATGCAAATTCACCTATGCCAGGGGTCTGCAACCTTAAACACTGAAAGAGCCATTTAGACCCATGTCCCATAGAAAACAAAACACCGGGAGTCACTAAACCTGGGTGGGCAATGTCACTCCAACCCAGTCACATGACCCCCCCAAGCCACGCCTACTCAGGTTTTGCAGCTCCCATTTTTTTCTGTGGGAAATGGGTCTCTCTCTCTCCTTCCCTTCCCCCATTTCTGTTTTTCTTTTTTCCTCCCCCACTCCCTCTCTTCTTTCTTTTTTCTTCCTTTCTTCCCCCTTCTCTCTTTTATTTCCCTCTCTCATTCTCTTCATCTTCCCCTTTCTCTCTGTGTCATTTGTTTCTCTCTTTTTCCTCTCTTTCTTTTTCTCTCCTTTTCTCTCATTTCTTTCACTCCCTCGTTTATTTTTTTCCTTTTCCTCTCCCTCTTTCTTTTTAGGCCTAAGTTCCACAAAGTGCTAAGTTTCAGCCAGCCATTATTTTACTATCCAAGATTATCTTTTAGAGCCTATATAGATCCAGAACTATTTTGACAATAAAGATGGTGAGGGAAGCAGCTCTTTGTTTTACATTCATTATTTCTTTTTTTTTTAACCTTCAGTAGAAGAAAAGAAAGAGACTGATGGGTGTTAAGGAAGATACTGTCTTCCTTTAATGCATATACTCAGTGGTGGGTTGCTACCAGTTCAGACCAGTTCACCTGAACTGAACTGGCATTGACGGCCGGCTGGCCACACCACCAAACCAGTCCTCTGGCTGGAAATTGGTCCTCTAGCTCAAAATTGCATTGAAAAGAACCCTCGGCACATGCGCAAAGCCTCTTGCTCATGCGCAGAGGGTTTTTACCCAGATGCGACGGGGGCGCGCAAAACGTGCACTTCCGACGTGACCCGAACTGGTAGGGAAGATATGAGGAACCCACCCCTGCTCCAACTAGTTTTTCCCATTTACCATTTGCTCCTGAGATGGTCTTAATACAGGTAGTCCTCAACTTACGACCACAATGTAGCTCAAAATGTATGCTTGCTAAGTGAAAAATTTGTTAAGTGAGTTTTGCCCCATTTTATGACTTTTCTTGCCACATTTGTTAAGTGAATCACTGCAGTTCTTAAATTAGTAGCATGGTTGTTAAGCAAATCTGGTTTCCCCATTGACTTTGCTTGTTAGAATGTCGCAAAAGGAGACCACATGACTCTGGGACACTGCAACCGTCCTAAATCGGTTGTGAAGTATCCAAATGTAAATCACATGATGGTGGGGACGCTGCAATGGTTGTAAGTATGAAAAAATGATCATAAGACACTTCCCGTTGTAACTTCTAACCTTACTTAGTTTCCCGTTGTAACTTCTAACCTTACTGTAAATCGAGGACTACCTGTATAAAGCCCTTGCTCCACCAGTGAACTATTACCCTGTCTTCTCTATCCAGTTTTCCCTACAAATAAGCAAATCATTTCTTGATTTCTTTCAAGAAATCAAAATAAAACTAGATGCAATTTTAAGCACTTAGCCAATAAAGAGATCTGGATTTGCAATCTTATCTTTTTTTTTTTTAAACCACAAAGGCTCCCTGATTCAAATAGGAACCATTTGTATTGTGTTCTTACTAGAAAGCATTTTCTCCGACTTGTTGATGGAAGGGTCTGTGCTTATGCTTCCATTTGCTTTCGAATTTTGTTTTAGAATGATGCTGACTTCTTATAAAAGATATAATTGAATTATATTTGAACCAGGGTAATGTAGTGATGGAAGATGCTGGATTATGCCTAGGAAGTTGCAAGTTCATTTGTAGCTTTAGAAGCGAACAGGGTGACTTTAAGCCAAGTAGTATTTCTTGATTCAACTCACTTCAAAGGCTAGTTGTTGTGAGTATAAAATCAGAAATGATGGCATTATGTTACACCCACTTGAGCAGGGTGTAACAGAAGTGGAGCAGGATATAAATCCAATACATAATGCATCTTCACTGAACCACATAAAAGAAATGTAAAGATGTTATTTTCAGATAATGAAGCTCCTGTTTCAATTATTAATTCTGTTTCGTGAACTCGAATTCCCCTGTTTAAAAAGGAACCAGAAATAGCCAAACTTTACCCAACATTATTTAAAATAATAAAGTAATACCTTAAAAGCCAGTTTAGTGTTTAAAGGTTAGAAACTAGGAGACCATGAGTTCTAGTCTTACCCTAGACATGAAGCGAACTGGATGACTTTGAGCCAGTCACACACACTCAGCCCTAGAGAAGATGACAATGGCAAAACCAGTTGCAAAAATATCCTTCCTCCAAACTGTATGGAGTCCCCAGGAGCCAAATCTGACCTGACGGCAATAATACTAATATCTTGAATCTATATTAAAAAAGGGAAAGTAAAACTCAGCCGATCACCGTAATAAGTTTGGATATATCATCTGTCACAAAGTTATGGAAGACTGGGTAAAAATGACATGTTCCAGGTAAATCTCTTGAAACAGATTGCATTATGCGGAAATGTGAAGAGAAAAATGCATGGTATTCATGAAACCTATTGCCTTTTTTTAATGGAAGTTTCTAATAAAATAATTTTATCTGAGAAACAGTAACAATTTCATGCATCAATTATTCATAATTTTAGGGAGCTCCAAAGACTGTATAAACTTTGAAAAATGCTATTCATCCACTTGAACAAAGCCGTAAAAAGCATACTACTTTTTTGTTCTTTAAATTATGTAGTGAATTGGTTACAATTCACTGCATAATTTGACCTGCCCTTAGCTTATGGCCAATTATTTTAGAGACAGAAATGATTTCTTCCCATTAATGCTCAGTTTATACTACTTAGCTTTTAAAATATATAAGGAAGGCAAATGGTTTAATTCTTGATCAGAGATGACTCCTTATAGGTTAGCTATAGGGACTTCAGTAGAAGTGGGATAGTAATGCCCAACTGCACTTAAATATATTCAAAGAAAATAAGGAAGTTATTACGGTGATAGAAGCAGAATGATAGGATTCGTATTACCTTAAAGGGACAAAAGCATATAAATATTTATTGGAGGTAGAAATGGAAGAAGAAATAGTGAAGGGTCCAATGATAGCATGGGCACAGAACGTAGGCCGTAATATAAATTTAGAGGAATGGGAAAGAGTATGGAACAGGAACTGTAAATTAACATTGTCGACTGCAAATAAAGAAAATCAATACAAAATGCTTTATAGGTGGCATTTAACACCAGCGAGATTGGCTAAAATGTACACAAATATGAAATCGGACTGCTGCAAGTATAAAAATAAGGATGGAACCTTTTATCACATGTGGTGGCAATGCCCTAAAGCAAAGAAATATTGGGAGCAGATAAGGAGATATACAAGAGATAGCAGGAGAACAAATTGAATTTAAAGCGGAACTATTTTTATTAAGAATAATTAATCAAAAGATAAAGAAACAACTCCAATACATCATTTTACACATAGTAACAGCAGCACAAAACAAAAGAGGAGTGAACAGGGAGTGGACTTTTGCATGAAATAATTCATTCATTCAGTTGTTTCAAGAGTGGAAAGTTCTGTTCGTGACTCTAAGAGACTCTGTGCCAAGTTTTGCGCTGCCCTGCATTTGGAAATTAGTTATCTGGCAGCTTTCCAACTGAGATAAGGTTTGTGTTGATAAATATTCTTCTGAAAGACTGTTTGCAAAGCCTTGCTACCTGTGAATGAAAAGAATTCACAGTCATATACAGTAAATAAAAAGGATTTTGCTAGGACTAAAACTCTGCTTCATGCTTTTTAAGGAAGTCTAGGTCAGAACACCTTTAGTTTGTACTTATGAAGAGTAGTTAGTTAGTCAAATGAGACTACAATTTCTCAGTAATTTCACATTGTTTGTGGCAGTAGGAATAGTACCTTTCTTTGTGTTTCACAGTAATAGCAGTAAAAATATAGCTGTAATATCTTAGCAATTTATGTATTGTTAAAGCTTTACAGGAATGTGGTGGCTCAATGACTAAGGCACTGAGCTTATCGATCAGAAGATCGGCAGTTCAGCGGTTTGAATCCCTAACATTGCATAATGGAGTGAGCTCCCATTACTTGTCCCAGCTTCTGCCAACCTAACAGTTCGAAAGCACATAAAAAATGCAAGTAGAAAAATAGGCACCACTTTGGTGGGAAGGTAACAGTGTTCCATATGCCTTCAACATTTAGTCATGCCAGTCACATGACCACAGAGACGTCTTAGGACAGCGTTGGCTCTTTGGCTTAGAAATGGAGATTAGCACTGCCCCTAGAGCTGAAAACGACTAACACACATGTGCGTTGGAACTTTTAGCTTTAAAGCTTTACATAACTGGTAAAAACAATATACAAATGCCATTCATGGGATTTTCTTTCTGTGCTGGGTAGACCAAGGTTATTAGATAAAGTAATATTAGAAGTTTGAGAATCCTTTTCTAACGTAGAATGTTTTAATAAAAAATTATATTTGTTTTGTGACTGTTACATATATTTATGCTATATGTACCTTTTTACAGCAAATGGTTCTTTTTACAGAACATTTGCTACAATCTTTCAAGCCATGATGGAATCACATGCAATCAGAAATGAGAGGTAGGAACAATTACTATAATCTGTGTGATGTTGCATACTGCTAGGTAAACTAAGGAAATGTTATGCCATCCATTTTATCTGATTAAACAGATTTGATCTAAAAAATCCGCTCACAAGGAAATCTGGCAGATTTCTTTTCATGTCTTAGTATGGCTTTGGAAAACAGGATCTTTTTCTTATAGGCTGGATGCCTATCATCTGCCATATCTATAAATGAGCAAATATGAACAAACGTGGATAAAGAAATCTAAAGATGGAATATAGAATTTTAATCACATTAAACAGTTCCCCCCCTTCATTTTGAAACAGTTAACAGTTCTTAAGACACCTGTTCCACCAGCTGGTATAATATAGTTGTATTTCTGTAGGTAACAAATTGTGCCATATTTGAAAGCAGATCATTTTGTAAAAGAACACTCTACTGCTCTTGATTTGTCATGCAAACTGCAAACTACAGTACAGTAACTAGAGATTGTATAGCATTTGTGGATGATGGCAATATATTCTCACCTTATAAAGAAGAATAAATTATCTGGAGAAATACATTACCCAGTTTGGAATAAGGAAAACAAAATAAGCTTCCTTCCTATCAGGGGAAACATTTTACCTTGTCCCACAATAACTATAAATGTTTCTGGCATTTCTTCAAAGTAACTGTTTCCAGCTTACAATGTAATTGAATAGAATCATCTTTTTGCTGCAGAATTCCACAAAGACCTGGAATAGAGAAGCCGCTCTCTGGGAATCAGCAGCCAACTGAAAGGCAGCATAGGTTTTTTTCATTGTGTTTATACATTTCTTAATTTAAAACAACAACAACAATAGTAATAATAAGCATTCAGTTTATTGATGTAGCTGTACCAGGAGATGCCAGAATCGAAGAAAAAGAACTGGGAAAAATCATGAAATATCGCGACCTGGCCATTGAAACTACAAGGCTATGGTGAAACATGTAACCGTGATACCCATTGTCATCGGGGCACTTGGTACCATGTTCAAGAATTTTATAAAACACATTAAGAAATTGCAGCTTCCTGCAATAACACCAGCGGAACTGCAAAAGACTGCGCCACTTGGAACATCATATATTTTAAGAAGGTACTTGGCTGATACCTAGGACACTGGCAGCAACCCATAACAACCATTAGCACCAGTCAATGTATTTGTGATTATTCATTTGACTGAGTTTCATGTTCAATGAATAAAAGAAATAATAAGGAATAGTCTAAGACAAACTTCTCATTCTGAACAGCTTATTACTTTTCTATGCTACTACTCCATGGTTGTCTGCTCAAGTTTGAACTAAGAAGTCCTATTCTAAGTAAGATTCTTTGCACTATATATATATATATATCTCTTAACTTACATTATCACCTACCTTGACCTTGTGAAAAATTACAACTTTTATCTAAATAAAAATAGCTGAATCAAAAGCCATTTAATTTTTCCAACAGTTCACTAGGTGTAATTTCCAAGCATGTTTAAAACTGCAGTTCCTATTTAAAGTTTAAGTAAAATGTTTCTGTATTATGCTGTATTAAGCTCAAAGCCAAAATGCATTTATCCAGAATACAGCTTTGCCAGTTATTTAGCAGTTCATTCCCTGGAGTAATTTAGCATTATTAAAGGAACTGTAAGTCTGTCCCATCTGCATCTTTATTCATGAATTGTAATTATAAACTTAATTTTGCTCCATGTGTACCATATGATTGAGTACTTCTGTTTTTCATCTGGCCTAGAAGTTATTTAGTGGGACTTGTTAGTCTATATTTTTTACCTGTGGTACTATGTTTACATTTATATCTACTGAATGTTGCATGTAATTCACTTAAATGTATATAGATATTGTTCTTTATGGATTGTATCTATTTTACATGTTTTAAAACATTATGAAAAAAATATAATTTTATAGCACCTGTTTTGTATAGTAATAGAAAGTTACCATTATGAACAATAATAATTGTAACAACAATTGAATGACAACATCTCTAGATAACTCATTCTTCTACATAATTAGGCCATGCCTGGTATAAAAATTTCACATTTGTAGACCTAACAAAGATCCTTCTTCTACAAAGACACCGGCAGATATGATGGTTCATATTCAATAGATTTTTGCCCACAGAATTTCCACTTCCATCAACATACAAAAATGCATCTTTTTCACAGCAATAATCTAAAATTGTATTTTTCTATATTTTCATTAAAAGTTTTCAAAACAATAAAAGCATAGAAAATTAAAGAAAAAGCATGAAGAAAAAAAGAAGATAGAAAAAAAAGGAAAAAGGAGAAAAGGAAAAATAAAATTATGAATTCCATCATTTTTTATATTGGATAATTGCTATCTTAATTTCTTTATTCCTTTTTAAACCTTGTATTTTTAAATCATCATTAGCATTAGCATCATTAGCATCTCCACTATCACCATCACTGTTATCATTCTGTCTTTCTTCCTAAAAGGGTGTAGTGCAATGTAGGCCATACCTACACATTAATATATTTCCAATTCCCATACTATAGTATATTACTAATTGTAGCAATTAAGCCACACATAGGTCATTTGAAAGATCTCACATATTGGTTTCATCATCCAAGAATTAACAGCATTTATTGTTAGTAAAGGCAATAATAATCAAGTCCACATTTGCATGTTTTGCAAGAAAAATAATAGGGATGTTTCTAAATGTTTCCAAAATTAAAACATACAGAGCAACCATGGACATAAGCAAGGATAGAAGAAAAGAATCAAGAATCATGAATCACAGTAACCATCATATAAAGTTAATGCTGCTGTAAACTTAGATTTTCCTATTGTGAAATATGGAAATAGAATAAGGTGTAAAAAAATAAAGGTTTCCCTGTCTGTCATTTCCAACTCTATGGTATGGTGTTCATCTCTGTTTCTTGGCCGAGGGAGCCAGCGTTGTCCAAAGACAATTTCCATGGGTCATGTGGCCAGCATGGCTATATGCCAAAGGCACATGAAATGCTGTTACCTTCCCATGAAGTGGTACCTATTAATCTACTTGCATTTGCATGCTTTTGAACTGCTAAGAGGGCAGGAACTGGGGCAAGTAATGGGAGGTCAACTCATCACGTAGCATTCAGTTCTTCAACCTGGGCTGTCAGCTCTCCAACTGACAAGGCCAGCATCTTTAACTGTTGAGCTATCAGGTCCCCATTAAGAGCAGGTCAGAAAAACAAATGAGTACAATTGTACAACTAATGGGAGTAACATATTGCAATCTGATAAAACAGTTCACCTCATCAAAACACATGATGATTAGTATTTGGGGAATGGGTTCACTCCTTCTTTCAAGGTAACAGGATTCATTATGACTCACTTGCCACTTGTTCTTATCCATCTGCTCCAGGGTGATATTCAAGCCCCCCTAAAGACTTCTCCTATACAAGTTGTGATCTCATGGATAAATCTTGTCACATCATGTTGGAAGAAAATCTTGGTTAAGCATATGTTGCAACATCTTGCATAGCCAAGCACTATTAATGTCATCAATCCATCTTTGTTGAGGGAACAACAGACCATAGAGTGCAATATTAGTGGACTATCCAGGATATTATTTATTCAAATAGAAATCAATTACCAGAATTCAAAGAGAAAATGAGAAAACCAATGTTTCTGATAATACATTATAAAACAGAGCTCTTTTTTATTCTTTATAATAGTTTTCCTGATTCCTAATAGTAATCTGATCAGGATACCTTTTAAGAAATTTAAGGAGCCATATATACTTGCTTAGGACTAAACCTAGATAAACTAAGCACAACTTAAACATGTAAACAGATGCATGATTGTTGCTCAAATAATGATATAGGACCTATAGCGAATGATGAAAAAATTCTGCTTTTATATGCTTAATTAATTTTATTCTATATTATAAATTGTATTATAATACCAGTAGCTATAAACAATAAAATATAATTGCAGGCAGACTTCATATGCAGAGCTTTGCATTTGAGAACATCCTGCTGCACTCAGCTATTTTGTGTTTACATAGAAAGTTCTATAGTGACATCATAAAGAAAGGAACTGTACCCTAATACATGCACTTTTTTTAGTACCTGGGTAGGTCTTTTTATTCAGCTAAAACTCTTGAAGTCCAGATCACAAGTCCTGTAAGTCTTTGTGTAATCTTCCAAAACCCTTAGAAGACAAATGTCAAAACTGTTCAGAAACAGAATCAAATGCATAGCAGTTATAGTTTCAAAGTATAACCAGGGCACTGTATTTCTTTACTTCTTAGCATATGAGATGGAGGAAATGGTTGCCCTAAAATTAAGAACTATTCTTTATTGCAAAATAAAGCAGTGCAGATGTTTGAAGAATATACCATAAGGCATTTGCTATACTTGCTGATCATAAATTGACTACTTGCTTGCTTGTTGATGACACTGCAGGATCATCTGTTTATATAAAATAGTTTCATTGTGCTCCTTGAAATTTATTCACTTGTAGATTAGTTTAGGAGTGCAAATGGCTGCCAACATGCCTCTTACTGACACACACACACACAATGGATATGAGCCAGTAAATAGCAGATGCACTAAATGATTACAATATGCAAATTATAATCCCTTACTGGAAAATTATTTTCCTTGCTAATTTCTCTTACTTTTTTTGAAAGACTTTTATCTATTTCATGGAGGGGTGGGAAAAACTAAAATATAGCCCAGTGGAAAAATACAGAAGTCAAGTGATAGAGATATTTTGATATCCTTTGGATTAAATAATAACCTGAATTAAAGTTTTCATTTTTATGCACACCAATGATATACCTAGTGTCATCCCAAAATGATCTATTGCTGTAATGAAGTTGTATTCCTGAGGAAAATAAATGACCTAGAACACTGTTTTTCTTTTTTTAGTTGCCTGGGATTTAGCTACAATTCTTCCAGTTATAAATTGAAGCGGTAGCTGCTGCTTCTGCTGGCAATATCAGATACTCTCAAATGCCATGACCATAGTGTTAACTAACAGCACATGCCTTATTTCAAATTAATTGTGACAAATTAAGTAATTGTTAGCTTGCAGATCTGTGCTGTTGAATAGTGGATGCTACTGTCTCAGTAAAAATATTAGGAGGGAAAAGTTGCTTTGTATTTTATCCATATTAGGACATATGTTAATTTTGCATAGATATGACCTTAACACTGACTCTCTTTTAAAAACTGGATTGAAGTTTTAAAAATTAAGATGCAATTTAGAAGATGTTTCCTTGTATCTAGAATGTTTAAGCTACTGAGATAAATTGTGTTTTGTGTACAGTATGTACTATTATCTTGCCATTAAGTTGTGGTTATTTAGACAGTTAATACTAAACTAAACAACTGATATCCAAGAGATTGTGATCTTAAAGACTTAAAAGACATTGTAAATTGTGAAATACTTGAAAGATTATACTTCTTCACCTTTTTTGAACAGTGAACAGAGCTTCAAGTATCAAGAAAATTTTCAATATCAGTAAGCATTGCACAAAGGAGACAATCTTCATAGCTAATAGCAATAACACTTAGACTTATATACTGCTTCACAGTGCTTTATAGCCCTCTCTAAGCAGTTTACAGAGTCAACATATTGCCCGCACCAATCATTTTACCGAACTCAGAAGGATGGAAAGCTGAGTCAATCTTGAGCCTGGTGAGATTTGAACTGCCAAATTGCAGGCAAGAAATTTCCTTGACTATTTTACATCTTGAATAGCTCCTATAGTGAGTTTATTCAATTTTATTACATTTTTTGGGATAAATTCTCAATTGTATTTAGAATAAAATTTTACTGACCAATTTGCAAACTAAAAGATACAGTATAATCAACTGCTAATTTACATTACTTGTATAAAATATTTTAGATAAATAATACTTAAGATTAATTTTAATCAATATTTAAATTATTACCAGTAAGTAGAGATATTAATTTCATAAGATATTAAAAAATAAAGATGTTATAGGTTAGAAACTTCAAAAATGCCAATTGCATATGTTTGTTAATCAAATCTGTAAGATTTCTTCCATCCTTCCAATCAATTCAATGAACGTACCATACAAAACTTTAGCAATAAAACAGAAACTTGAGCTGAAGTCTTCTCATTGAGAAGACAAAATACCTCTGTCATACATCCATGCTAGAGCTCTCATTCTATAAACCTGGTATCAAGTCAGGACTGAGAATAAATTTCAGAGTGGTGGTGACATGGTCTGGAGATGGGAATCTTGTCATCTGACTCTTGTTCCCTGTTACCATGAATGAATCCCTTGAAGATTATTGTGAAGACTACTTCAGCTTCAACAACACATGAGCTCACAATAAATACAAACTTAACGTAAACCGCTCCAAACTTGATTGCAAAAAATTTGACTTCAGCAACAGAGTGATCAATGCCTGGAATACATTACCTGACTCTGTAGTTTCTTTCTTTCTTGGGAGAAGGCAGGGCTAGGGGGACGGCGTGGCTAGTATCCCAGCGAAGGGTGTGCTTTTCGGGTGCTCCCAAAAAGCTATCAAATCCCAACTGTCCCGGGAGTCTTTGTCAACCCAAAACTGTTCTGGAGGGACAGTGGAGTACAGGGGCACAGGCCGGCACGAACAGGGAAACAGCAATTTCCCTGGGGGGGGGCTGGCTGAAGCTACTAAACCCGGCAGCTGGGAAGACAGACTTTGAACCGTCACCAGCGGGGGCAGCCACAAAGAATTGACCTTGAGGGAAGATATACTTGTCTGGAGGAAACAGTACATCGATCTAAGTGACTGTGCAGGAGTGTAGATTGAGCAAAGTGTGGAACCAGGTGAGTGATCGGCTATTTTAAAGAGGAAAGGAAAAAAAACTTTTAAAATGGAGGGAAAGTTCCTGAAGAGGAGGTTGACGGCTAACTGGCACTTGAACTTAATATGGGAAAAGAAAATGAAGATTAAACAAGAATGCTAAAGATTGTTGCTTTTACAATTGGATTGGAGGAAT
>JANHFT010007521.1:38400-51111 GCA_032467955.1 Pseudoxenodon macrops
CCCTGTCTTATTTTCGGGGAAACACGGTAGATTACAAAATCTTAACATGGAATATAAAAGCTCCTCCAAGAAGTCAAATAGCAAGGGATTTAGTCTTAATATTTATGCCCCAAAGGAAGACAAAGTGCTGTTTTATAAAAAAAGATTTATAAAGAGATTAATAGGTTTATCTTATAAAAATTGGTGTTTGATGGAGGAATAGAAGGGCATGATCTTCCTGTAACTGGATAGAACTTCTAAGAAAAATATTAATTTTGTTTATTATAAACAAATGGAACAATGGGAAAATATATGTTTGAAAGGATTAAAATTTACACTGTTATAATCTATAAAAAATTATAAAATGATGTATCATTGACATATACAGTATGTCACCAGCATATGATACCAGAGAAATTGTATAGAATGTATAAAGTTATGCTATGTGTATTTTTTCCCTGCTCTGAAATTTTCCTAATAAACCTCATTAAAAGAGATATGTTATTATTGGAAATGTGAACAATATGAAATGACATTGTAATCATATTTGGTTGACATATTAAAAAGCTAGAAAATATACATACTGATCCAGAAGATATTAAAGATTAACTTTGTCTTGTACATAGTAGCTGCAGTGAGATTATTTATGCCCAAAGATGGAAAAATTAAGCAGTTCCCATAATGGAGGAATGGTTGGTGAAGATGATGGAATTTGCTGAGACAGCTAAATTGACTTCTTTGATCAAAGATAATATCTATGTTTATTTGCTAACTGGAATCTCCTTATGAGCTTTTTATGTAAATCAGAAAAAATGAAAGTAGGATTTATGATTGTAGTGATTATTCAGGGTTGATCATAGAAAAAATTATTCAGTGAGATAAATTTATAATTGTACTTATAACTGCTGTAAAGATGGAAAACTAGATGATTTTACTAGGTAGAAGTAATGTTCCTGGATAATGAAAGTTTATGGTATGAATTTCATCCTGTTTACCTCAGTGTATTTTTTTCCCTGTGTGGAAATTTATATTTTTTTACATTGAGGATAAATATTTACTTTAAAAAAATTATATTTAAATAATTTTATGCCTGTAAATAAGCAGTTTCAGGTTTGAGATGTCAATGCTGCAAATAAATGGATATGGTATAGAAATTGAGATGAACTTGGAAAAGCCAACTAGAAGCCATTAGAAAACTGTATATTAATCAAATATAATTGCCTCATAGGACTGACATAAACTACCCATCCAATCAGATAAATAGAAAAATCAATACAGACAGATCATAGGGATAATCAATTAAACAACTTACCACAGGAACACAATTCTAAAAACTTCTTATTGTTGCTTGCAACTTATAGGTCAAACTATTCAAACATATTGTTAATAAGACAAAGTGCATATAGGACAATAACACTGCTTTTTTTTTACTTTGAGTGGTTAGCCTATAATTTTAAACAATCATCCAATCTGAAACAGAGACTCATAAAGAGCAACAGCAAAAACAAAAATGAGGCTAACAAATAAATTAAACCTTGCAATACTGTAAATTAAAAAATAAGATGGGGAACGAGTATTAAATATGTTCACCACTTTGGATAAAGGAAAGACTTAAGAAAAACTAAAAACAAATTAATTAATAAATCTTCAGCTACATTCTGCCACACCTCACTATATCATTTGTTATTACAGGACACTTATGTGTTGCTACTTGTTCCCCTACCAATTAATGCACAGTAGCATTTTTTAATACTACACATACGATAGTTATTTTGTTTGAATAACCCAGATTCTTTTGGGAGATCCCATCATTTCTGTCTAATAGAATATATTGGTTCAGCATTTCACATGTTTGTTTAGTTGTGCAGCCCTTGTACTAGATCACTGGCATAAATCATTAAGCTATTAACAAGTTGAAAATGTAATTTCTAGTTCTTTTATAATATAAAATTGTTAACATTTAAAAACAAAAACAAAATTTTTTTACAGTCTGAGTCACACCAATTCTGAGTTAAAGCTTGCTGAGTTTAATAGAGCCAACATTAAGTAGCATAGAGAAATTTACAATCTAAATACTTTTTAAAAATATATTTCAACTTTAGGAAAGAGGGTTTCATGTTCATTGGCAAATATGAATTATCACTGTAATTTTCTCTTATTATATAATGGGGACAATTTTGTAAACCCATAATTCCATATTCCTCTTAGTGATTTTTCCAACTTGGAAAATCTTTGAAAATATGAACCAATTAAATAAATTTGTCTTCATAGGCCTGTGAAAACTGGGTTTTTCTAGTGTTTAGTATAAGCATAATTTACTTATTTTTTCAGCACAGAAATTCCAATATAATAGCCATTTCTTGCTTGCTCTGAAAACATTAATTTTATATGAGTTTCTTGGGAGAATGAAGCTTAGAAATGTTTTCATGTAAAGGCAACCAAAGTAACTAAACCTTCCATGAACTGAGGCTTTATTGTCACAATAGAAATGAATTTATGTTCCTGTATCTGAACTGGATCCCTTCCAACTGCAGGAAATGTCTCACAGGAGTTGTCTTCCATGCAAAAACAACTACAGAAAATAAATTGGCACATAGAACTGTACCTGCAAGTTGTCTTTTTTGTAAACTAATAATTTAAACTTGGTAACTCTACTTGTTAAGTAAGCATTGCATTTTGTGAAGTCTCTCCTTTTCCCTGAATAATGTCAATCTAACTAGATAGCTGCTTTTTGGCCCAAAGTCAATATGTGTCCCTCTGCCTTGCCAAAGATTAGTTTAAGAAATAGCTGGTAACCTTTTGATATCCAAGTAGGCAGGTAGAGTTTCTTTGCTTTTTGGAAAAGGAGTGGAATGTTCAAGGAAAAACAAAACAAAATATAATTTATAAACTTTGTGTTGAAACTAATCAATATTTAGAGATAGGAAAGATATACTTATAACGTAGATATTGGATCCTGTCATCTTCTCTTCAAGGATCCAATTTCATAAACCTCAAAAAAAAGAAGTATGTGTTTTGTTCACAGTATTGTATGCCTCTGCCTTTCATCTGGGTACAAAAATATAACACGGAAACCATACTAAGCAGCAGTGCAGGTGAAGCCATCCTTCCACCCTGTTCTGCATAGCTCAAACCAGACATAAAATATGAGGTGAAGTAGTGGGCAGCACTTTTTAAGAAAGGCATTGGAAAACTGTGTATTTGGAGGACAGCAACTACAATGATAACGGGGTTTATGAGGAGTAGTTGAAGCATTAGACTATGTAACTAATAGCTTGTAGCCTGATAAAAAAAGACTTTAGAGAGGTATAACAGTAACCCAAATGACATGACAAGGAACAATGGGTTTAAATTATCAGTAAGTTTTGGTTAATTATCAGCCCAACAATCCTACTGCTTTGTGAAATATTAAAGCCTTTTCTTTGGAAATTGTTTAAGCAATGTTGAATTCCTGCCATTTGTCAGGGATGTTTAATAATTGATTGTGCACCACACCACGCAAGGAGTTGAATTAGATGATTTTATAAGTTTCTTCCAAATCTTGCACTCTGGGTTTTTCTGTGTCAAATGATAACACTTGTGGTTTGTGTGGTTTGTGGAAGTGGTTTAAAAGTAACACCCATTAAAAACATGGAAGTGATAATTGGAATATGATAACTATCTCGCATAGTTTTGTGTTCATTCTCCTTCATTGTGGCATTTCACATGGTTTCATTTAAGATTTGTTACTTTGGAAACACCAGGCATAAGGCCTGGTTCTCAATGTTTGGATAGCAGAATGTTTAATTCATATACTTATCTTTTTGAAACAGTAGGCAAGACATGCCAGTACTGAATTGACTGAGTGTGGAATCCATAAGCTGCTTTTATCTTCTTCACAGTTGTCTAATATGTCATTTATAGAAAAAGAGCCAATTGGCTCAATTTGGAAAATATCAGAAACATCCCAAAACTATTTTCAGCATCTCAATATATTCAACCACACATATACCTTATTTTCCCCCAAAAAACCTTCTATACATGAGAAAATTGGTGAATGTGAAATACATCATTATGTGCAGAAATCAGTCAGAGATTTAATGGATTTGAACTCTGATAAGATTTTATTTTCTACAGCTGGGGGGAAAAAGTATGACAGTGAGTGGGCTATTTTCCCTGCTAAATAGGCTGGGATTAACGATTAGCCTTAAAGCTGCTCATCAAATTGGAAAGTTGATTTGAATATAGATTTCTTATCTTCAGGACCAGCACTTTGGTTATTGGCTCTCAGAATTAAATACAAATTGTACACAACTTATTGCCATAATTAGCACCAGAACTACTGTCATTAAGTGATGTGATCATTAATTGAATTGTGCTTGATTTTACAACCATTTTGCAACAGTTGTTAAATGAATCAGGCTTCCCTCATTAAATTGACTGACAGCAGAGGCACAACAAAGATCTTTTGAGTTTTGTTCTGCTTCTGCTGTCTTCCTGATCCACACAACATTTGTTTCTCTCTCCCTCCCCACACACCCTCCCTGATCTATGCCACCTTAATTGAATCATGTGGCACCTCTTAGATGCCCCCGTGCACATTGTCTGACCTGCCTCTATGTGCCTTCCCTTACCCATGTGTCATAACTTGGCCATTTTCACATACCCTTCCCGACCTTGCATTGCCACCCACTGCACTCCATTTCTAATCTGTACAGCACCCACTTGCACTATGCCAAGCACTCTATGCATCCTTTCTAAACTACAACATCTTCCCAACATTATCCCCAACTACCACAACAAGTCTCATATATCCCTGCAACCTGCCTGAAGTCTTCTTGACCTGCACTGTCTCCCATGCATCCTACCTAAACCACAGAACACCTCTTGTGCACTTTCAGGCATTCTTTTCAACCTACATTGTCCATTTGTGTGCCCTCCCTGACCTATGTGTCAAGCCTGCATTTATGTCCGTTGTATTTTGGCCTGCCACACTTTCTGTTATTCTACTATGCATTTTTCTGTTGTGGAAAAATGGGAGGGGGGCTAGTACACAGTTGGTGATATGTAGGCATAATAACATTCTTTCTAGAAAGCCACGGTCATCCTTTGTCTTCACACGAGGTGGGCGAACCTGCCAGCATGGCAGAGAGAGATTGGACCATGACGGACTTGTGGGTGTGAGGGCAGGATCTTGAACTTTCAACTAAGGAATGGAAACCTGCAAATCCTCATATTTGGGTTTCACCAGTTTGCGCCAACATGTCTCTCTTAATAAATTGTAACTTTGAGGAATGCTTTGCCTTGGAGTCTGATTTGATCAGGGATGATATTTGGAATGCTGACATTATGTGTCTCCTTTGACACACAGCCACACACTCTTTTCATGGTACTTCAAACATATCTACTCTTATGAACATTCCTGGTCCATACTCCATGCACCCTCCATTCCCTCCCCTACACAATAGCAGACACCACACTTAGCCTTGCAGTTTCCTGCTGGCTTCCCCATTGACTTTCCACAAGCAAAGTAAATGTTTCCCACAAGGAAACTTAATGGGGAGGCTAACTGGAAGTCAGAGGTTGCTCCTGTTCCTACTGCTTTTTTCCCCATCCTTGGTCATTCTACTTTTCTGCTTAAGTAAAGAAACATCTCTGAAATAATTGTCCAATCAGTTATCATGGGTATAGTATATATTATTTTTACATGTCTAGTATTTATTGTTTTATTTATTTATTCAATTTGTGTAGTCACCTATATCACATACATGACTCTGGATGGTTCTCACAGTAAAAGGACAAGATAACAAATACAAGTAAATAAACAATAACAATAACAAAAGCATTAAACATATTAAAAATATTACAAATTATTTTCAAGAGAATGCAATCCATCTTACAAACAGTATCCCAGTCCACTATCAAAAACCAGACTTGATGTCAAAGTGAAATCTTGAGGCCCATCTGGAAGGCCAATAGAATTAGGCCAATCTAACTTCAGGGGATATCATGTTCCAAAGAATACGTGCCCCAGAAAAAAAGATTCTCCTCCTAGGTCCTTTTATATATATAACATTCCTTAGAGGATTCATAACATGACCCTCATATGGACCTGAACAGACAGATAGATATAACTGGAGAGAGACAATCTCTCAAATAATTTACTGTAGTCCCATCCAGAAATTCTTTATATGTGATTACCAGCATTTTAAATCGAAACCAAAAGGGGACTGTCAACTATTGACCAATTTAAGTATTGAAACTTTTACTACAAGGTTTTGGAACAAACTATATAAAATGTGCAGATTTTTGTGAGAAATAAATTTATGTTATCCACGGTACATCATAACAGAACTAAGAGATTTTATTATTTAAATTGGACTATAGCAGGAACTAAATATTCCAGGAAAAAAGAACAAAAGGTAAACTTGCTTTTGATTTTTATCATTGCTACAATTTACAAAACAAGATTGGAACCAGAAATCCATAGCCACAATATCAACAATATCAGTAACCATGTCTGCTTCTATGAATAGTCTATGTTCAAAAGAAGGAATGGTGGATATGAAATGAATCTTGCTTGATGCAGAACTACCAAAATCATACATATTGGACTTTTAAAAAGTATAGATTACAAGCAGGCAAGTTTTAAAATAAAACCCAAGTGACAGATCAAGACAATGACTCAAAAAAGAATTTTTAATAGTTAATATTCCTTCCTTTAGTCATTCTTTTTTACCTTTTGTATTTTTATAGGTTAATTGATGGAATAGTGAATGATAAATCTGCTTGTTTTGAAAAATAAAACTAAGTAAAATTGACAATTATTCTGCCATCTTCCTTTTCTAGCCCAGATGAGAGAGAAAATAGCAATGATTTTATTAAAATATATTCCAGGAATATAAAGTAGTGGGAGATCACATAGTGCAGGGGCTACAATCTAGGGTGAACACTACACAATCACCATGCCAAAAGGGTTGAAATCTATAATGCTTTGAGCTAGGATCGTTTTCAGAAAGTTTACATATTGGAGAAAACAATGTCAGCTGTTAAGACAGAATACCATTTTGAATATGACTTTTTTGAGCCAGCTACATATATATCAGCTAATCTTTTTTCTGTCAGGTGCAGAAAGGGTGCATGATACATGCTGTCGAACGTGTGTGACCCCCTCCCCCGTTTTGGCCTCACATCTCAAAACAGTGCTAGGAGGGGGGGAAAGCCATGTGTCCCCAAACAGCACTGGGGGGAATCTCTGGAGATCTGGGAAGGCACGGGCAACAGAAAGTGAGGAGAAAGATAACCTCTACGCCCTCCATGCATGCGCATGTGTCTCCCGCAAGCAGGGCAGACCTGAAAATCAGCTGACCGGCAGGAGACATGCACGTGGTGGAGCTGAGCTGGGTGATGCTTCACATGTCTGTAGAGAGGGCTCCATATGCCACCTGTGGCACACATAGGTCATCATGGATATATATCAACCTAATTATCAGACAATGTAACTATGCTATTTGTGGTTTACTAAAGAACTTATCCAACTAATGAAAAAGGTATTGCCAGTCTGGAAAGGCTTGTTCTTAAAAATATAAGCTGCTTTTTTTTTAACATTGTTTCAGAACTTGCTAACCATTATTTTATTTTAATACAGTTATTCTCTACCACATGGCTATGTTTTTCGTGTCTCCCTTTCTATTGCTTCCATTAGGTTTGAACGAATTTTGTCCAACATTTTTTACATTGTAGTCATGAGAGCCATTCTTTCAGATCTCAAATTACTTAGTCAATCTTATTTACTTCAATGTGCTCTTTCTAATTTTTATTTCATAGTTTCATAGGTCAATTTATTCTCTTTCATTCTTATAATTTCCAAGTGCTCCTCTTAAATTCTTATTACTGGGTTTCCATTTCAACAGATAAGGTTTAAATTCTCCCAACCAAATTGGGTAAAAAGTATTTCTTTACTTGGATTTATGAAATCAATTCAGTTCTGGGACAGTTGATAACTATCCAGCTAATGAAAGCATGTGGTTATAGAAAACAAATATTTCTTACCCATGTAATTTGTCATTCATTCATTCATTCATTCATTCATTCATTCATTCATTCATTCATTTGTGTCAGTAGCCAATCATTTATCTATTTGTTCCATGGACAAAAAGAATGGCTGAGAACATTACCTGTTTTCCCAAATTCTTCATTCTCTTCCTGGATTTCTGAACTATGAGCAATGTGGTATCAGATATGATCATTAAGGATTCCACCTGTTGCTGCAGCCATGCATAGATTGAGATCTTTCTTTGTATTACCTAACAACAGAGAGCATTGCCACTATATTTATAAATATTTTGTATATGGCATAGATTTTGTGAGGTATTAATATCATTGATTGTGTCTGTATTATTGACTCTCAGTAAACCAGTTGCATAACTTTTATTCTAGGGAAACTATCGCTAAATATATAGGAATTGTTCATATAAAAACAACTGCTGGTAACAAATAAAGTTTTTTCCCTCAATAATAACCTAAATTATATCACATCATGACATTAATTGAATTCAAACTAATAGGTTGAGTTGTGTACCTTTGTGAGTGGGTATACAATTATGCTTTTCAAGATCATAATTCAGAAATGAAGGATGTCATGTTAGCACATTTACAATTACTCAGCTTATCCATTACAAATGCTTTTCATTCATTCACCAGTATTCTCTCCATCAGTTTCTGATTTGTATGGAATCTTTACTTCATAAATATTTATGGATATAAACAGTTTAAAGTATGAGAAGTAATCAATGTGCAGAACTAATATATTTGAAAAATAAATGAATAAAAGACAAAGGTATCTAACAATTTTAAGAATTTAATACATACTCTATTCTAAATATCTATTTATTTCATAATACATAAGTAAAAAAAGCAAGTGTGGATCCATGTAATATTTATAAATAGCAAATATTTATTTGTTTATTTGTTTATTTGATTACAGCACTGCATAACTCCAGACCATATCTGAACATCTCACAATATCATACAAATCAAATTTAAAAATACAATAGACAATAGATGAACAAAATGGAAAATGTAACCAGTCCAAAAATTCAACCAGCACAGTAATAATAATGTAACAATAACAATGATAACAATATAAAAACAATGATAACACAGCCTTTTGACAGCAATCTGCCAGCTATCTAAAATGTTTATAGTCAGTGTTCATACAATCGGCTGCATAAATCTTGTCTAAAACAGCAAAGAATTTCTTTTTCATTAAGCCAACTGCTTTTAATTGGGCCATGTTAACACAAAAAGAGAAAGATAGCCTCCGGGGCAAATCTGAAAGATGAATTCTCAATGAAAGCACTCCAACCTGGCATTTACCATAGTTTCTCCATGAGGGTAGTAATTTAAAGTAATGAGTAGTCCTTGTTGAATGACCTTCTACATCTGTTGTAGCACTGCCTATCGAATCTGCAATTCACTTTTCATCAATCGCATTTTAGTACAATTAACCATGCCATCAAAAGACCCTGAACAAAGACATTTTCTACATATGTTCATCTCTATTTAGCTCAGGACTGAGGAAATGGCACAGGTCCATTCAAAAACTTTTGCCAGTGTACAAATTATTGATTGAAGAAAGGATTGTATATAATAGGAATAAAGCAATGCTATTGTTTGCTTGCTGTGCAGCAGTTTTTCAAAGAATGTAAGAGGTTAAAGTTATCTAGTTACTGGAGCAAACAATTAAAAATCCCTTTCATCAAATGGCATTGTCAAGTATTGAATTGCTGTTTATAAAAAGAGATTATTCTTTTGTTGATCCTAGCATTTGTTATTATTTTGTTGGTCATGTTTCTAGAAGCAAGCTATTGGCTTTGCTAGAACCCTCGGTGGGGTTTGTTTGTTTGTTTTCATTAGTTTCAGTTTTCCCTTAACATTGCTTATAAAAAACTTATTTTTCTCCTTGAAAATTATATGTTTACTAACTATAGAATAACCCTGAAAAAGAAATTACAGTAATATACATAGCAGATTTTAATTATAAATGTAAATTGTTGTGATTTTAGGGAGAAGTAATGTTTGTTTAGTATGTACACAACAGCTAAGAACAATCTTTCCATTAATAACTGTTAGATCGCGCAAGTAAGGAAGACACGAGGCATTGCGACAGTCAGCTACCTTTAATGAATCCAGGTGGAAGCAATATCCGGACTGCTGGCAGGCTGTAGGGAACCCGCTTTTATGGGATTCCCTGGTCGCCTGCTGGCCACTGACAGTGATTTACTTTTCCTGCCATTAGTCTGGCCAACCAGCGGCAGTTCATGCAAATGAGCAATTGGGAGGACACAACACTACTTCCCTAACAATTGCATTTCAGAGAATCCTGCAAGCTTTCCTATACCTATAGAAATCTACAGTTTTATGTCTAACATCGATTACCTTATTTTGTTGTAGCTTGATTCTGCCCACTACCAGGAGTTCGATCCCTGCCAGTTCAAAGTGTGATTCGACTTTCTGTCCTTCAGATAAATTTAGTAAAATGAGGACCCAGATTGTTGTAAATTGTTTAGAGAATGTTGTAAAGCACTATGGAGTGGTATATAAGTCTAAGTAATATTGCTACTGCTATCATTAAGTCAGTCCATCTGATCTTTAGGGTAAATGGCATTCTTTCAAGATTAAACCATGGGTTCAATGGTTTAGGTTTGTTACTTTCACTTTTCTCATTCTGAGCTATTAGGGAAGCCCAGTCAGAATAGAAATTGAATTGTCGTCATCCCAATGTATGAATAGACATGTTTCAAGATGGCAGTGTCTACCCCATTCTGCTGTACTCTGGCTCAGAATGACCATCACCAAAGATCAGCCATACCTTGTTTTGGGGAGAAATAAGATAGGGAAAACAATGTGCAGATTTATTTTAATGACTAGGTAGCTACCACATGCCCAATAACAGAGTAACATCTGCATAAAATATTACTGCTTCCAGATTCTTGCTAAGAACATGGCGTCTTGTCTTTCTTCTTCAATTAAAACTTCTAATAATATTGCTGTACAATGTCAAGTTGAAGGAAACCAGTTCCTGAGGAATAAAAAATAAAGAAGAGGCCCCACACTTTTTAAGATTACTAAAACCATTTACTTACAAAATGATAATATTGTTGTGTCCAATTCTTAAGCCTTTCCTGAAAGATTGTGAGAAAGGTGCCTATTTTGAGGACAAGCCAGCATCTTGTTTATATTTCTGTCTGTCTGTGTGTGCATGTGTGTGTGAGAGAGAGAGGGAGGGAGGGGGAGAAGAGTGTGTGTGTGTGCACGCAAGGGACTAAGAGACAGACAGAGATATGTTTAATACTGAATCTTAAAGTACTGAATTTTCAGAACTTCAGTGGTTAATTCTTCCAAGAATAATAAAAACAGAACATGAACAGCAAAGAAAGGAAAGTTTACTTCTGGAAAACAGTGCTAGTGTTATATGTTCTGCAAAGATGTTTACCACACACTCTGATCGCATAACTGATCGATCTGTGTAGCACGTACCATATGTTGGAGAGATACAGCAGATGCATAATTGGCCTGATATCATGTCATAAAAATGTGTAAATGCAAACAGATGTTTGTGAAACAAATTAGCCAAAGTGAGGTTTCATTCATATCAAGTGAAATGCATAATTTAGTTACAGTAGGAACTGGCACGGGCTTGCCCGTGCTTCTTTCTGAACTATCTGTAACTTTCTGGGTCTGCTCCAAAGGCCACAGAAATCAATAACATGAATCACATTTGTTTTAGTGGGCCTTGGAGCAGATAGGAGGAGACCAAATTTCCATTGTGAAGGAGTGCTTCAGCATGGCTGGTTTGACTTGCCAGTTGGAATTTATTGTATAGGTCTGTTGTCATTGTTTCTGTACATGAGCCAAACTGTAATTGTGACCTCAGAATAAATTCAGCAATTTGGAAGAAATGGGTAAGCATTTGTAAGTATGTGAAATGAAATGTTTCAGGGTAATCAACTTTGCCTTTAAATCAATTGATAATAACTTATAAACTGCGATAGTTGCTTCCTACATGAAAGAGATTTTCACATGTAAAATATAAATTGTTCTTTGATAGTGGTATAAATCCCCCATTGGCCATGGCGCATGCCATATGGTGCATGGAGTAATCTTTATTCCACATCACATCAATCTGAGTTGGCCCAAAAAGCATGCTGTACCAATGCCAGAATTCCCTAATAATGCTTAAAGAAATTCCAATAAAGATCATGGACAATTTTCTGATGTTATGTGAACATCTGTAGGATGCATATTTATTAATATAAGAGGTATTACAATTCACAATGAGCTAACAGCATGTCAAAAATTCAAAAATACTTTTTACTGCTTCACAGAGAAGCAGTCTACACTTGATTCTTGCCCATTAGAAAAGTAAAGTTTTCCACTATTTCAAGACTTGCATCTCTGCAATTGAAGCTGCCTTCAGCAGTAGAACAAAGGGCTGCTTTCTTTAGCCCTGCTTCCTTTCAATGTAGCTCAGTGGCGGAAGTGGGCAACTGTACGCTAGGCCTGAACTATCCCCCTGTCCTTTAAATCATGTATAAATCAGGTGGATAGTTCAGGCCTAGCGTACAGTTGCCCACTTCCGCCACTGAGCTAGATTGCTTTGTGTGAGGATTGGAAAGCAAACTGACACACGCCATGAACACAGGGCAAGACCTCAAACCCGGAGCCAAACCAAAACCCAGGACGGTACAT
>JANHFT010007521.1:84527-108232 GCA_032467955.1 Pseudoxenodon macrops
ATCTACTTTTTTTGCTTCTTTCCTAATATTATTAGAAAAAAAAACCAAAGCAGTTTATTTCATATGATACATATAATTTATCTGAAAAAAGAAATCTACTTATGTAATTTACTTTTAAGGTCTATATTAAGACTGCCTATCATCACCTCATCAGATTTGATGACTTGTAATGCTTCCTTATGTTAGTTACTATTTTAAAATTGGCTTGAGCATTCTGAAAATCCATGTGCTGACAAGATGAGAAATGTGCTGATATTACTGCAGTGATTAAGTCTTTTTTTAACTTTTAATTTTATTTCTTGATTATATAAAAGTCAAAATAAGAACAAAAACAAAATAGAGCCAAACTTAATGAGTAGTAACAAGTTACTGAACATTTCTGCAGTAGCAATTTAAAGCATCAAGCAGCTAAATTATTGTTGTAGCAATATATCTTCACTGAAGCAGGATATGTATTGCTAAAGCAATGGCTGGGTGATGCTGTAAATCCTTAGAGTACAAATGCTCCATAATTAACTATCCTAAATTACATTCTCATAGTAATCATAAAGGTTGTTGGCATTGGGTTTATTTTCTTAAATTTTCTTTTCCAACTTATAAGGTAATAAACCTGACAATCAAGTAGCATTACTCAAAGGAATGTTATCAAATGATCAGTTTTAAAAGAATAAATAATCTGGGTAGTAATTATTTTGACAATAAATCACTCTAATATGTGTCTAAGGCACTTCAAGAGATGCCTACAGCAGATCTTTCTACATCCTTGAAACACTCATTACATACAGCAAATGTTTCTTTCCAACCAACAATTTTGGATGGCAAGATCACAAGAACTATATATTATTTCTTAATCTTCTATTCTTAATTATTTCCTGTGATTGCAGGAAATTAGCATGCAATTATGAAATAGGGTGCCTGAACTAAGATCTATGTCTTTTAGTAATTGTATAATTTCAGTACTAGTTTTAGATAATTATTTAGTTGGGCTCATTCTGAACAAATAATAAATAACATTCTTAACTTGCTCTTTGTTCTAATACAAAAGAGCTTTGAGTAGACTTTAAGACCGTGTGCTTAAATTCAGTGCTTAAATTTAGAACCTCAAGAGAAGAATAGCAAAGAACTCTTGTGAAAAATTCTGCTTACATATTTACATATTATAAATAGAAAGCAGCTCTCAGTATGAATAAGGCTGAGCCCAAGGCAGAATCAGTATAGATTCTAGAAACTTAACAGTTCCCTTCAGGCTCCTTTTCCCCAGCTTCTACTTCTGTCTCAGGAGAATTATATCCTCCCTTAGGACTCTCTCTGGAGCAAAAGGTTTGTTGGTTTTTCGTTTTAAAATATCTTATAGCAATGTGTATAGCCTTCCAAACAAGTTTGAAGGTCCATAATATTAATAAAATTTCCATCTAATCCATTTCAATCACTTCCATTCATTGATGGAAAGTACTAAAAATAGTCAGCTCGTTGTTTTTCTCAAACATTTACCCATGGTTAAAAGAATATTTTTTAAATTATGCAGATCATAATAGCATGTTTAGAATTGAGGTTCTAACACAATTTTGTTCTTATATACTTCTAAGAAACCTAATTTCCATGTAACTAAATTCAGGATTGACTTGATTAGAGTCAACATGAATTGAGATAAACCAATTTGTGTTTCAAAGATGTACCAGAAGCAGGGAGCATTTTATTGATGAACACCATTTCAGAGGTGGGTTCTGAATCTTCTTACTTACTGCCGCACATGCGGCAGTCAAAAACTAGATTCTGCACATGCGCAGAAGCAAAAATTAGCTTCTGTGCATGCACAGAGGCAAAATCCAAGATGGCAGCCCCCACAGAGCCGCCAACAGAACCAGTTCCGTGACATCACCACGGAGTTACTACCTACTCTATAGAAGCGGATAGAACTGGTAGGAACTCACCTCTGCACTATTTGTATATTGTTCATTGTTATGCCATTCTTTGCACAATCTCCATTATATACCTAAAAGGGCTGGAAAACAGCCTTTAGGTTAGTCAACTAGAATATTGATCAGTGATACTTGATTTTTAGTTATCAGAATTAGTTTTAAAAGCAGATTTATTTCTGCTTTTTATGTTTCAAAAGTACATAAATATACCAGACCCTAATACAAATATGTTAACATTAAAATACATATTACATATACAAATACACAGGAGGAGAAAATGAGAATTTCATAGACATATTTTGTAGTATTGTTACTGAATAACACGTTTTCAAGTAAATTATATTTTTCTATTCCATTGTAATATTCACTGAATATTAAAATACAGAACTACAAATACAGATTTTAAATATTTAAAAATTTAAAAATCTAAACATTTCTAGGACATAATTTATTCCTTAATTGTTATAAAAAAATAAATGTTTCAATCTACAATTACAGCATAGATTCTTGCATTTGCTTATTATCCTACCAATATATTATATTAGTGAATATTTCTTCAGCTTCAGTGTGTCTAAATAAACTTTAATGAAAAAACATTTAATAAGGCTTATTTTTTTATTTTGTGCTTATGAGTGTGTATGTATCTAATGGCATTTTGTTATAGAAATTAAAAAAATATAAATTGCATGGCCTTTATAGAATTATAGTTTTCATTTATGTTAAGAAATATATTCTGTTATGTAGCTCAAAAAATACTAAGCAGAATTTTAAGTATTAAATGAAAAATTAGTTAATTTTAATACATTAATTAAAAGAAGCTAGTGCCTGCCAAATAGGACATTTGATTTGAGAATCACTTGATTCTCAACTCAAATTGGCTTTATGGAATTACTATAGAGTGAAAAAAATCTGAATTGAGATATAATTATGGGGCAATTATCAGATAGAATCTGATACTAAATCCTAAAACGTACACATTATAAGTGGTTAATGAATCACTGTCTGACAGTGAAAAACTTAGCTAATCTACAGTATGGAGGCAGGTACTTTCCCCTCTTTTAGCCATTAGTTATTAAGTTGCACCACTTGCTTATATATACTGCTTCAGTTAGTAAGAAAAGTGATCCATCACAATGTTTTAATCTATTGGCCTTAACAAAGACCAAATTAATTGAGTGCAATAGATTTTAGAATTCTGCCCACTGATTAATTACTGCTCAATAAGACAAAAAGTGTTTTTGTTGTATGGTGAAATTACTTTGGATTTAAAATAATAATAATATTAAGAAAGAACTACGGTACAAGGTGTTGAAATAATATTTTGGTGCTACATTGAATGGGGAAAATATATTTTGTCCTTTAGCTTAATGATTTAGGCTGATAATGTCGCCCAATATTATGTAGCAGTTTTGCCAAGAATGGGAGAGGTTATGGAGGTCAAGGACAAAAGAACTGAAAGAATGGCCCACTTCACTTCTATTATCATAAATGTTCTTCAATTGGGATACCATACACAGATTTACAGTGTGCAGAGACAGAATGTACTTCAACCATTCTGTCTCGCTGCAGAGTTCAAACACAGTTCTTCTTGTCTGGCTTTTTTTATAATAGTGAAGCAGTAGAGGCTGAACTATTTTCATTTATTTGAAGTGAGACACCTTTCTGTAGAATAAATGCCTCCTGGAATTCAGTTTTATATTTAAATGTACATTTAATGCATTTTGAGTTCACTTTGATCATGGCTTTGCACAAAATAGGTGTCTGAAATTCACGCTACTATTAGTATGGACACTGCAGAGTATCTATAATTCATTGAGAGTCAGAGACAAACTGAGATGCTTCGCATTTGCTCATAGCCTCAGACAATACTTGAAATATTTAGAAGAGGCTACTCCATCTATTCAAAGTGCTAACTAAAGCTTCAGAGGAAATCTTAAAAGTGAGATAAAATAAGTGGATCAGCCTTTACAGAAAGAACGTTTTAACGGACTAGTTTACAGAAACCTTCACAGGTAAAATTCCCTTTTGAAATGTTTCATAAACCTATAATTCAATTTAAAAAATAAAATCAAGATTTCGTTGACAATGGTGTTGATTTAAAAGTAATATTAATTTTCTGATGTTAGCTTTAATAAATCGTTGATGTTATTTAAAAGATATTCATGAACTTTCTAACAATGGAAAATATATACAGTATGTTTCAGATCAATCTGTTTTGCTACTGGGCTTTTATTTCACTATTCCAGTGGAATTATATGTGCCCATTTTGGATTTCATGCTGATGTTGTTTATCCTAATTCAAAACTCTATCGAATTTACTTTCTAAAAACAACCTGTGAAGTGTATATTTTGATTGCATATTTGCATGTTAGTAGATGCACTCCCAGATGTTAGGTATTTCCTTATATAAAATGCAGAATTCTGTGATTGTACTGTGTTATTAATGCAATACAATCAGCAATTTAATGAAGAATGAAGTTAACACATTTTAGAGTACTAGCTTATTTTTAAAAAACAACATTTTTATTCTAATAAAATCTTATTCACTATTATAACAAAATAAGTATTTTATTGATCAGAGCACTTAAAAAATAACGATAAATATTTCAGCATGTTCAACACTTACACTAAATACTGGGAAATTATTTTGAATGTAAGAGATCAGTATTTCATTCAACTGAATGTTATATTTATTTGCAAGAATGTCGATCACTATCTAGTGAGCAACCAACATTATTTACATTTAGGTTCCATCATTTTTTTCTTCGCTTCTTCTGCCATAAATAATTGTCACAAGTAATTCACAAATTACTTTCATCACCAGACTAAACCTGCTGTGAAATAATCCAATAGTTTGTTTCTCACCTCAAGGTAATAAAAATGGATCTAAGCAGAGCACTCAGGATGTAACTTTGACAATATAACTTTGGGGCGGGGGAGAAGGTCAATGCAAATATAATCAATATCGTAAAAAATATTATTATTAATGCTGGTAACATTTATGCATAAAATATATTTATTTTTAAGTTAAAACTAATAGCTATGTGGTCCTTAACTGAAGTATATCATAAAAAATATTTGTCTCAATGGCCTGATCTTAACTGACTCACAGTTTGCTTCTAACCATATAAACTGGACCATTGACATTCATATTCAATAATCTAGATCCAGGATGTATAATTTGAGTATTAAATTATGGTAGAGATTACAAAAGAAAATGTGTAAAAATATTTCCTGTCGTTAGAGGGTCATCAGCATATTGGTTCATTTTCTATTTGGAGAATAATCAAGTTAAGATTATTCTACATGGTGAGCATATAATGAAGACATAAAATATAAAGGGAACATAAGAGTCTCTGCTAGTTTCTTCAAAACCGATCAATTCATCCTAAGGAGGCTGCTTATATGATGCAACTTTGAACTTTACCTTTTTTCTGTTATATCCTTGGTATAGCAGTTAGTAAAGGAAGAACCATCTCCTATTTTTGTTGTTGATTTTTTGCAACATTAATCTTCTAATTATAAGCATCTCATATTGGCTGGAAAATACATGGTAGCTATTTTTTATTCCATACTCATAATACATCTAAACCAAATGTTTTTAAACCAAGTTTCTTTTAGAGATTAGCTAAAGCGGAAACCTTTTTGGATAAAATATAAATGCATACATTATCCTTGTCTTGCTTATTTTGACAAGATGACTGATAGCTTCATTACTTTAAAATATTGCAAACACATGCCAAAAAGTGAAACTTCCAATGTCCTTGAAATGTACAGTATGTGTTCAGAATTGAAAAGAAATGTAACGTTCTTTTTAAAATTTTCAATGGTTCAAATGATACTTCAAAGCACATCATCATTCAGATTAAGTTTGTTTACAATGTTTGTTTACAATGTTTACAATGAAAGGAAAAATCCTAGGATGATGTAAATCGGAAATACAGATTTAATCCTACCTAATTTACTCTGGCAGATATATTAAAGTTATTTGTTTATATATAATTATACATATGGATACTGATTTACAGTTTTAAACTATTAATGGTTTTGTTGTATAGTTGAACGTGCACTTAGAATAACCATATATTATTGTCTTATTGAGATGTAACGTTTTATGATGCAAGTGGGAAATTAGATATGTGGATTCTGCTATAAATTAAAAACAAAACAAAAAGTTACGTTGTGGTTAGAAAGGACTAAGTAGATGCTGTTGTTGTAATTTCCAAAGTGTTGCAAAAGGACTATATCTGAACAATCTATCTTCATCTGTGAAGCAAAATCAAATAGACAAATGTCATGTGATGATTCTGCATGAATGGATTACTTCCTTTTCCTACCTGATACTCTTCTGAAAAGCTTTAAACATTATTATTTTTTAGTTAACAAATCTAAATGCAATGGATATTTTGAAGAAGTTGTATTCCACATGTACTTTTGTTTGGCTTTCTTGGAAATTATTTAGGGCCCATTGCTGATGTCTATTCAGCTTTTCTATACTTGTTGTTTATTTATCTGTTTTATTTGACTATCTAAGCAATATGATACTTTTGACTGATTATGTCCTAACATTACTCTAGGATGGAAATGACAATTATCCTACAGTATAGTGCAGAATCTTAACACTGAGGTGGGAGAAAGAAAAGGGACAATGAGATAGGGAAGGTCAGTGGGAGTCTTGTCTCTTGAACTAAAGGCAGCCTTAAATTGGCTATTGTTGTATCCATCAAGTGTTGGGTAGAGCTGGTATAATTGGGTTTTAAGAATCTGGACAAGTAAATGGCAGCAGAGTGGTACAGAAACTCTAACTGCAGTTATTTCCATGACCGCCTACATGTTCAAAGCTCAGATGCAGTAGCCTTCATTATAAGGAAAATAGGCACCTAGGAGTGGCAAAAGTGCAGTAAAAAAGAGTATTTAGAGATGCTAGCTGTCATGGTTATTTTGTGCAAATTTGTATAAATCCCTGTCACTGCTTTTGCAATACTTCTGTCAAATTCTATGGAGAATGAGTTTGACTATGTACTTAAAATGCTTGTAGGCTTGTTGCCACTAATTTTAATTCCAGTGTTTCCTTAGGATGGAACAAAGATTTCCTTTTATTATGATTGCCAAGCAAAAGATAACAAATGGATGTTATATTAAAGGTCTTTCAAATGACAGTCTTGACCTTTTTTGATAGCTATTGAATTCAAATATGTGCATTAGAATTATAGTACAGCAGCAAGCAATCTTGATTCCTATTCTTCAGCTGAGTTTATTTGGGCAATAAAGTCCTGCATCTTTCTATCTGCATATCCTAAAGCTTTAGTGTTCAAAATTCCATACATATTAAGCACACATCAATCACTGAACAATAAGATGATAAAATATATATAATAGAAATGACTGATATTTTCTTATTGGTTGAAAGCAGCATATACTGACTCTTTTAAAGCACAGATTTACTTCAGTTTAGTATGTATTTTTCATATGCATTTTCAATTATTATTATTTTTAAAAGAGCTGTTATCAAGTATCTATGGATTGTTGTTTACAAATCTGAATCTAAATTGTGGCCTTAGGTTCCAGAGCTTCTTCCTCCCAGGAGCACTTTTTTTTACTCTGCTTCTGTGCAATGAATTTCTTGTGCCTTCTCCTCACTCAGCCATGGTAGAACTTGTTGGACCAATTATACTGAAAGGCTACACATAGTTTCCTAACAACCTTGTCATTCTTCAAACTTATTTCATGGCTGCTGATGGAGAAAAACACCCCACTCATCTGCATAGCTCACCGTGGCTTCTCCATACCCTGCATGGACAATACCAGCTCCAATAATCAATGTAGTGGTCAGAAGCTTGGGAAAAAAGAAGATTACTACAAGTACCATGCAGTCACCAGAGTGAGCCACAAGTGATCTATATGCAGCAGTAGCATCCAGTGACGCAAATGAGAAGTTTCTCCATTGTGATTATGAAAGAGCTATGTAGATTGGAGAAACCAGCATGGACACATGACCTGACTAGGCCATTTTCTTCAATTAGTTGATTGAAAGACAGTAGTTAAAGGGGTTTTTTAAAAGAAAAATAATGAAAATGGATAAAAACATCAATGCTTCTTGTATTTGGATATTCATAGTCATCCAGGTCACATTTGTCCCAAAGATGATTTTTCAAAAGACAACTGGACTTTCTTTGTTTTTCTTTTCATTGAAGACATTTTGCTTCTCATCCAAGAAGCTTCTTCAGTTCTGACTGAATGGGGGGATGAAACTATTTATATTCCTATAGATCTTTACAGCATCAAACTTTCCTTTCACCACCAGATACATCCACAGCTGAGTGTCCTTTCGGCTTTGACCCAGCCGCTTCATTCTTTCTGGCGCTACTAGTACTAGCCCTCTGCTCTTCCCCAGTAGCATATTGGACACCTTCTGACCTGAGGGGCTCATCTTCCAATGTCATATCTTTTTGCCTTTTGTTACTGTCTATGGGGTTTTCATGGCAAAGATACGGGAGTAGTTGTGATTTCCTTCTCCAGTAGATCGCGTTTTGTCAGAGCTCTCTACTATGACCTGTCCATCTTGTGTGGCCCTGCATGGCATAGCTTATAGATTCATTGAGCTATGCAAGCCCCTTCGCCATGACAAGGCAGTTATCCATGAAGGAGCATATGTGTGTACAAAAGGTTTATTATTATAAAGTTTTTTACATTGCATGATATGTAATAGTTCACACATTAAACAATCTTATATCAGATCATTTCTATCATTAGTCCTGATGGAACTTTATTTTATCATGTAAACAGGTAATCTTTTATCAAACAATTTTAACTGTTTTGAGTGCATGAATTATGTCTTAAGACCTATAGCGCTAAAATTTAATATCAGAATCACATGTAATCATAATTATTCTATGAAATGCCCAATTGGTTGTCATAAGAAAGGCATTTTCCTCCATCTTTTGTAGAACTGTAATAACTTTGTATCATTTAATATCCTTAACTTCACCTACTATCAAAATTATGCTTAGGAGTTTACAATCAAATTAGATCCCTATATGGAAAAAGAGGTGCCAAATGTTCAAGCTGTCTTTAGAAAAGGCTGAAGAACATTAGATGCTATTCTGATGCAAGCTGGATAATTGAGAAGGCCAAAAATTGCCCAAAAGAAGTCAGTATGTGCTTCGATAATTTTAGCGTTTCTCAATCTTGGCAGCTTAAAGATGCGTGGACTTCAGTTCTCAGAATTTCCCAACTAGCTTGCTGGCTGAGGAATTCTGGGAATTGAAGTCCACAAATCTTCAAGCTGCCAAGGTTGAGGGAACACTAGATCGTATAAAGGTCTTTTATTATGTTGATTGTATAAAGCTGTGGAATATATTTAGAAAAAATAGCGGTTCCATCATATCTCATTGTCCTCATGAGAAACCTACAGTATATACAGATCAGGAAGCTACAGTATGAACAGAACATGGCAAAACAATGTTGCTCCAGGTTGGAAAAGGAGTGAGACAAGGCTACATACTTTTCCCTTATTTATTCAACCTATATGTTGAATTAAGGGCAGTTGGATTGCAACAGGATGAGGTTTTAAAATTGGACAAAGAACCTCAATAACATGCATTATGCTCTATTCTAATAGCTGGAAATGCAAAGGATCTGCAAAGACTATTAATAAAAATCATGGAGCAAAGTGAAAAATGGAACTAAAATTAAATTTTAAAAAAGACCAAATTAATGACAACAGGTAAAACAACCAAGCTCTAGAATTGATAATAAACATATTGAAGTGGCAGATGGCATCTGCCTTTTAGGCTCAACCATCAACAGTAAAGGAAGAAGCAGTCAAGAAATACTCCTCACATAACACGTGGTAGAACAGCCAGGAAGACTTGGAAAAAATACTCTGATACTGCAATGTGTCTTCATACAAAAAAACAGACTAATTCAAGCAATAATATTCCCTATGACGCTCTATGGAGATGAAAGTTTGACTTTGAAGAATCAGGATAGAAAGTATATTGATGCCTTTGAACTTTGGTGCTGAAGAAGACTCCTGAGTATACTGTGGACAGCCAATAAAATAAATTGATGGATCATCAAGCAAATCAATCCATAGTTTTCAGTGGAAACACAAATGATAGTCTGTTATGGGTACTCTATTGGAAGATCAGAAAGATCAGATTAGGAACAGTTCATTATGGAGAAAATCTATCTTTGTTGTTGCTAAAAATCAACACTGACTAGATGGCACATAATCAATCAATTTTAATTAAAGATAGCAATAACCATAGAAAGGGGTGAATTCTCATTAATGTATGTTTACTGGGTATACAGTATTCGCCGGGAGAAATAAAAAGTTACAAAACAAACAAGCCCTGAGAAGATGCTGTGGGTGAGCTGTGGGTGAAACACCTATGGCAACTATGGCAATAGAGGAGAGATACCAAAAAGTTCAAGAAGCTGCATCCAAATGAAAGCTTCATTTAGGTAGCATGCCTTCTCAATGAAACTTAGCTCAAAATCTAATGCGCTTCACAAACCTACTGTTTTGTTAATATGATGACTGACCTAAAATTCTACCTAGATCCTACTATAATTCATTGTGCCAGCTTTTTAATACTATATAAAATATAAAGTGGTGGTGTGGCCCTGAATGTCATAATTTCACAAGTACTAAAGAATGGGATGTCACTTTACAAAAGCAGCCAGGTGCAATTGTTTAGTAGTTGTTTTTATTCCAGAATATTGTACTTGTAATTTTACTCTGAGGAATCCATTAATGAGGTCATTATCAACAATGCAAACCACTGCCAAAAAAAAAACTTGGTTAAATGAAAGTCATGAATCTTTTTAACAGCATTGCTTGATCCTTACAATTGAATGTGCCTAACTCCCTCTTCTTTCATTATGGACTGGAAAAGCTGAGCAAGATTTAACTGCAGAACACTGCAATAATATTATCTGAACTGCATCATTAGATATACCCAGGATAATATATAAGCAGTTATTGAAGACAGTTCTACCTCTTTAGCATTTCTTATATATAATGCTGGAAAAAAATGCTTCCAGGGCTTAATAACAGGAATTAGTAGCTACTCACATGAAATAGGAAGTGCAGCAAATATACAAAAAATATTGAAGACAGAACACACTTGGGATTGATTCTTTTTTTTTTCTTGTGAGCTCATGTAATGAACTTCATTTGCTGAATTTAGGTCAATTACAGTTTTTTTTCCATAAATAATTAGAATATTTATGCTTTAAAGACAGATTAATTCCTTCTTCTCAAATCCCGAGAATATCAGGATATATATATACCCTGTTTTCCAAAAAATATGACCTATCCCAAAAATAAGCTCAAGCATGTTTTACGTTTACACCTAATATAAGCCCTCCCCAATAAGCCCTACTTAAGAGCCTGCACAGCTGTTGCTCACCCGTTCTGTCTGGTTGCTGCAGTGCCACAGCAATGATGCGAGACAGGGGAATGGTGGAGATGCCCTATGCGCCCTGCACTGGCTTACCTCAGGGCTCCCACAGCCAGGCCATCCATACCCCAACACCTTGCAGTGGCAGCAATGACAGCCATATGCAGCAGGAGCCCATGTGGCTGCGGCCCACTTCTTCTGCTTATGAGGCAGGTGTCAGGGCATGGATGTCCTGGTTGTGGGGGGGCTGAGGTAACCTGGTGCGGGGTGCATGGGCAGCTCCACTCCCACCTTGTGGCAGCAGCACTGATGCACCACACAGCTTCCTGTCCTGCTGCAAGCAAGCAGAAGTGGCCTTCCATACATGGGGGGGAAATAAGACACCCCCTGAAAATAAGCCCCAGTGCTTATTTTGGAGCTCAAAAGAAAATAAGACCCAGTCTTATTTTCAGGGAAACATGGATATATATTGCTCTCAAATGGCTCAACTTTTTTCCCCTCCTATTTATTCACTAAAACTTCCCTGAACCAGACTAGATTAGTTAGATAGTTTAACCAGAAAGGCCCTGCTTTTACTCACTACTAAAACAACTGAACAACTAAATATAAATATAATCAGACAAGCAGGGAAATTAAGGTATCTCTAATCACTTGCCACCTAGAAGTTACAAAACAATTTGGGTAAAGATCTAATGGATAACTGGTGGAATTTACTGCTCCAAACAACCTGCCTATATCTTTGGAAGTCACAAATCACAATTTGATTCCGTCTAACAAAATGAGTCACCAAATCCTCCTAGAATTAATATATTTTAATAGCTGTTATAGAGGACGATTTTTAAAAACCCTAAACACATTAAGATTTTCTCATTGTGGTAAAGGACCATTTATTCTACCATCCAAGTTCCCTTGTATTACTCTTTTTATAAAAATGCACAATTACAATTCGTTTAAAATAACTTTTTATAGTTGCTACTCTCTAGATAACATATTATTTCTAAATGTACTAAACTTATGTTTTATGGTTTGCAGAATTAAACATTTGATCATAACAATAGTAGAGTTTCATCTGGTTTTATTTTTGTTTGCATTCAATATATATTTTGTTGTCTCTTTTTGGAATTCTGATTGTTGAATGCAAAAAAAAAAAAAGGATTATTTTTGTTGCTGCTGCTGGGTGAGCTAGGATATGCATTTTTTCCAGTTCTATAGCCAAAAATTATAAAGGAGACAAGGATGTGTTAAAAGAACTATTTAACTTAATTATTTGAAAATCTGTATGATAAAGTTGAAGAATGAATTTTATATTCTTGTAATAGCTGCTCTATGCTCATTTCAGTCCACTTTCTATCTGCAGAAAGTCATAAGCAGCCAAGCAATGAGCATACAGTTCAGTGTTTTTTGGCTTATAGCATGCTACACCTCATTTGCCAGATTTAGAACACTGGCGACATAATGCCAGTAAAAAGTAGAATCAGTTTAAAGAATAATCTGAGGCCTAATGGAATGACGGTGATTACAGTCCTAACAGGTAGGAGGGGAAGGTCTGACCAGCAAAGTAAGACTGCAGCATACTGAGTGTTGGCCAATCTTTGGTAGCCAAATAGCATGGAGCAGTATTAGGCTGTATACATTTGAACACAACAAAGTCCAGGAAGCAAGCAAACATGAAGGCTGATTTCATTAATTCTTATAGTCTTCTGACTTGCTTATCACTAACATTTGTGACCTAATTTTGTCCTCTAGTACTAGAGATTATTGTATATAAGGAATATCTTCTAAATATCTTTGGTGCTGATAGCTGATGTACAGCATTTCCTTATACTCCTTTTATCTTTGCCTTATCTTGTTTGAAAGTGTTATCCTTTAGCATACCAATTTCATCTTGAAACCTTGTTATTTTTGAGATCTTTTGAAAAACTTTCTGTTATTGTTTCTATCTTTAATGTCTTTGCTGATGACATTGTAGTGTTGTTTCTTGACTCGTTTGACAATGAATTGAAATTCTGTGACAAGCTTTGTTTGTATTGGCTTTGTCTTCTCTTCCCTTCTTGGCAATTTGCACCCTGTGTTTACTTTCTTTCACATCTTGTTTTTTGACAATCTTTTTTCACATTCTTCCTTTACAATTTATTTGATTATATTTCAGAGTTCATCTAGTCAATTCAAGACTTTAAAATAATTCCTGTTATTGAACTTGAAAATAATGATCATATGCTCAAGATCATGTTGTAGAAAGTGGTTGACTCTTCTTCCATTTTAGCTTAATTTGGAACTTGCAGATATGCAGTTTGTGATCTGTTTCACTGTCAGCTTCTGGCCATCTTTTTGCTGTTCAACTGATTTATTCAACTTTTTTATATCAATAATTCGGTCAATTTGATTTCAATATTCTTCATCGGATGGTGCTAGTGTATATTAGTGTTATTTTGATTGCTTGAAGGATGGCTACTACTGAAGAAATAACGGAATGGCTGAACCTGTTTCTGAGGCTATTCAGTCCAATTATATTTTCCTTCTTACCATTTCCAGCTTTAACTTGTTTTTTCATATAGTGTTCTTGATAAAATACAGGATTGGTTATGTTTGCGTTCTCCCACACAATCTTAGTCATTGTCACTAAAATTATCATGCACCTCCAACATCTGTGCCTGATATAGGCACCTCTTGCTTTATTTCGTATGACCATTAGCTTTTGGACAACCTTTTGGAGAATATATAGTTTTGGTGTACCCTCTCTATGTGCTTTCCTTGTCCCTCTCAAGAACACCTAACCCTTTGCATTGTTACTTATTATAACAGACTTCTCTGTATTTTGGCTATAAATTATATCTGAGTATTAAACCGCAATTTGTTTCTAACTGCATAGCATTGTGTACAGTAGAAATATAAAAATATAGAAGCAGGAGGTGGAAGGAAAGCCTTTTTCTTTATTTCTGATTCAAGACAGTCCCCAAGTGTTTGTTCATTTATAAGTAAGCATAAAGACCTAAGAGGTGAAATGACTGCATTTATTGTCTTGGATCCTGACATAGACAAAAAAGAAGGAAGTCATATATTGCTAAAACAAAAATAATGAGGGAAAGGGCGAATAAATCTTTTTGGTAAAGGAATAAAAGCAAACTCCAGCTTTAGGCTAGGAAAATGTCTACAGACATTCAAATCATGGTTGTCCCAAAGGTGCTTTTATTTAAGAGACAACTGGACTTTCTGGTTTTTCTTTGAAGACATTTCGCTTCTCATCCACGAAGCTTCTTCAGCTCTGACTGGATGGTGAGGAATGGAAGGATTTGTACTCCTTGCAGACATTTGCATTCTTTTAGAGAGTAGTTGAAGCCACTTGGAGGTTTATCTGTGTCATCATGGTCATCTGCATAGTGAAAAAGGGTGTAGAGATTTCTTGAAACTGTGAAAAGGACTGTGCTGTAGACTGGAAATAGATGATGTTGTATCCCTCCCCTCTGAGGAGAGAAGGTTGTTCAATTTTGACATACATGGTCTCTGAGCCCTTTTTTAAACCAGTAGTTGTCTCTGTCCAAAGTGTGGAGTTTGCTGTCTTCCAAAGAGTGGCATTTGTCTTTTAAATGTAGACGGGCTGCTGAATCTTGTCCTTATGGGTGTGAACTCCTATATCAGTGATGGCTAACCTTTTTCTTCTTGCGTGCCAAAAATGGCAGCACGTGTGCTAATGTGCGCATGCATGCTGGCACACAACCCCCCATGCACATTGCGCATGTGCGTGCCCCCCCAATTGGGCTGTTTTTCGCCCTCCAGAGAGTGAAAAACAGCCCAACGGGACTTCCATTTTGCTCATTAGGCTGTTTTTCACCCTCCAAAGGCTTCAGGGAAGCCTCTGGAAATCGAAAAATCGCTCCACAGGCAAACCGGAGGTTCGGGAACAGACTTCTGGTTTGCTTGTTGGGCCATTTTTCAGCCTCCGGAGCCTTCAGGGAAGCGTCCTGAAAGCTCCAGAGCCTTCAGGGAAGTATCCTGAAGCCTCCAGAGGGTAAAAAATGGCCCAACAGCCAAACTAGAAGTGACTTCGATTTGCCTGTTGGGCCATTTTTCATCCTCTGGAGGACAAAAAACGGCCAAAAATCAAGCCTGAAAATCAGCTGACAGGGCAGTGCCTCGCGTGCCCTCAAAAATGGCTCTGCGTGGCACCTGTGGCACGGGTGCCATAGGTTCGCCATCACTGTCCTATATTGTGCGATGCATTTATGAAGTTTAAATAGGAACAACTTAAGGTGATACAGGGGAAAGTCAAACAACCAAAGTCCCTCTTTATGGGGCAGGAGTTTTTGTTATTGTTGTTGTTTGTTATCTAAATATTTTCAAGCTATTACTAGTGTGACCCTGAATAGATTTGTTAAACAAGATAAAGGCCTGTATATATACAATCAGATCAAATGTTGTTCCTTCGAAGGTATGAATGCATCAAGCTGAAAGTATGAAGTGAACCATATTATATACAAAAGAAGGATAATACTTAGGCAAGGAGGCTCAGCAATTCATCATCCATTTATGTGTTTCTAAATTTACATAAAGTTAACATTACTTTTTGTCACTGTGCCTAAGTAAACTTTGGAATATATAAATGAATTATATTTTAGTTGATTTTTCTTCCTGGGCCTTTTTTTTTCCTTTTCATTTCTGTTAATCACTGCAAAATTACATCTCATGAAGATGAAGGAACCTGTTTCTTTCCTGATTATAATGAGAGACAGGTGTTGGCTGTCTCTGAGGAACAAACATGCAGTTCAGCTTGAAAATAATGGAAGCAGAAGCCAGAGGAAGCAAAACTTGTTATTAAACTTCCTGGCAAAGTAGTTTACATTTCCTCTTCAGCACCCCAACCCCCAACTAGAAGTAAACATCACCCTGCAACTAAGGGTTTCTAAAGTAAATAGGCAGTCATTTTGGATGAGTTTCTTCATTATTATTTTTTAAACCCATAAAACAGATTAATAGGGCTTTCCCTGATATTTGGGAATAGTTACAAGTTGTCTCATAAGCAGGTGCCATGCTTGATAACGCTGTAATATTTGTAAAAAAAAATCACATTTTGTTCATTCCTTCATTTGTCCAATCATAATTCCAGTTGAGAAGAATTTCATAGGTATAAAAATACCTGTACCTATTAACATTAAGTAGAGATAAACCATACAACTTATTATCCCTTTATTTTCTATGGTTAATGTAATCATTCATTAATATTACAGGTTTGTTTGCTTTTTTACAACCATAAAATGGCACCTTTCCCATTTCCCTAATTTCTTGTTGCTTTCTCTAAATACTTTTGGCACTAAAATTATGATGTGGCTGTTTATACACAAATATATTCTATTGGGTTCATTGGGGATAACTCTCTACTACATTATGATAAGTGTTGCTGCACATAGTAGTGGATGAAATAGGATAGTTTTTGGCATCTACAACAAAAAATAGTGTGACATTCACGATGGTGCCAATGATGTCACCATGTAGCTACAATTTGAATGCTATTAAACGTGAAATATTTATACTCTGTGACTTTTAAAGCTATCAGCTAATTAACTAAACATAAACATTCCGTAGACAAACAAAGAGTTCCCAAGAACCTAAGAAACTGCCTTTTAATGAGTCAGATGATTGATTTCAGAAAGTGCCATATTATCTACTCTTAGCTGGAAGTAAATGTCTACTTAATAAAATTTATCCTTGAGCCTTCTAAAAGAAATGGCGAAAGGTTATATAGCAAAGGGAAGGGATCCAGACTCCCTTCTCTCCATTATTCACGCACTAATTATTTTACTAATATGACTGGTGCAAAAATGTAAGTGTCAGGAAAGATGGACTCCTGGTATGATATGAGCAAGAACTGCTATAGTCTGTCCTTATACCTGCATACTATGCACATACAATTACAGTGAATTAATATTTCAGATCTTCCTAAGGACTATCATAACTGTATATCTCTACATTTTCTGTATTTTATTCTGCCATCTGGTAGTTGTCTAGATATTTGCAGCTCAGAAATGATAGCATTATAATATTCATTTTAATTACCTCATAGTTTTCGATACCAAATTATTTGTGATAATCAAAGATATAACTGGGAAATGCTTGATGAAGCTGCACCAGTACACTCAAGAAAGACTATAAATTAGTCTCACAATAATCTTAATGAACTTGATCAATAAAGGCTATTAAGATTATGCCAAAAAGGGATCAACTGACCCTGTCAACTGATCTCCAGCATGTTAGATTCTGTCCAAAACAGATTCGGTCTTACATAGGATTGAATAAATCCCACCAAATCAGCAACAACCATAAATTTCCAGTTTAAGAGGAAATACAGTACTCTGACTCATAGAGATTGATTTTAGCTTTGAAAACTCAAAATAGGGTAGAGTTTTAATTAATAAAAAGAATAGATTTAAATTCAAAGTATTTTTTTTCTGATTTCCCTCTTTGTGGATAAGACAGCAATGTAACTTTATCACATCCAGCCATAATTGGCAGGGAGGAAAATTGAGTAGAAGTCTGTGGACAAAAATTTAGATTGAACAAAGAATCAAAACAGTCAGGGATGAGGTATTGAATTAAGATTGATGGTCCAGAGTTCAAATTTTCCAAACATATACTCTAATTAATGAAATTTCAAAGCCCACCTGACATTCCATGCTTTTCATCTTTTGGTTTTTAAACCAGCCAATCTTTATCTAAAGATTTATCTTTATAAAAGATACATTTCAGTGTTCTTGACCAAAGTAATTTCTGATGTATGAATTATAGAAAACTATCATGAATTTCAGTATTTGATTAAACACAGGTCTGTGTTATAAGGCAGGTTTATCTTTACTGGTACATTACTAGTATAGGCCGTTCACTGCTACTTACATGAACAAATAAGGGAACGTAGGGGAACAACCAATCCCATCTTCATCCAGACATCTTTGCCAATGCATTGCAGTCCAGATCCGAATTGATAAAATAAGCTTCAGAAGCAGCCAGGAACAATGTGACAAGCAAACAGTTTAGACTGCAGTGTAAATTACCCTTAATGTGGAACTTTGTCTCCTTTTTCATGTTCTTGGTCAAGACAGGCATATAATATCGCATAGCAGGTTTTAAATCTATGCATTCCAGCATTTTCCTTCATTAATCATCATCCTTTGTGTTGCAGTAACACTGGAATGTGAGTCTCACAGGAGTATGCTTACAGTATATTCTTTCATTCATTCATTCATTTATTCGATTTATACAGCCTACTGAGGTCTCTTGGTGATTTACAATAAAACATAAAATCAAAATTAATACAATCATGTTAAAATTAAAATCAGTAATTAAAATTGTTCAAAGGCTTTTTTCAATGAATAAAGAGATTAAGCCATTTAACTTAGTGAATGGGTTGCAAAGAATTGTGGCAGATAAAGAGAAAAGGCTCAATAGTTTTCATTATGAGCTGAGCATGTGGCATTGTGGCTAATGCTAAGATGATCTCAGTGATCAGGGATATGGGTTTATATAGAAAGATATAGTCTTCCACTTAGCTAGCACCTTTTATTCTTTTTTTGCTAAAACAAATTAGAAACAGGTGCAATGCTAACTTTTTACTACAGCATAGTTTGTTTTTTTGGAAATCAAGCTCATTACTAAATCTGACATTAATTGAGGTATTCATGTTAAATACAAAAGTCGTATGAAGTGTGTTATAGTAGTCATATTTAAAAGTTACCAGCATGTGGCCCACAGTATTAAGGTCATTTTGTTTCTGGAAAAGACACAGCTGGTAAAGGGCACTCCTGACTCTTGCAACCAGAGAGACAGTTGAATCCAGAAACTGCCCCATGTAAACATCTGTTCTTTCTAGGACAGTGTAGCCCAATTCAGAAAAACAATGTCTACATTTCTTTGGAATACACCCACTCACAGTGAACACCTCTGACATTTTATTTATTTTTATTTAATTTGTCAAACATGTACTAGATAACAGGTATAAGTATAAACATGGACATGAACAAGGAATAAGTACAACTAAATGGAGAACATTTAGGACAGGAATGGTAGGCACAATGGTGCGCTTATGCACACCCCCTTTTACAGGCCTCTTAGGAATGGGGTGAGGTCCATGGTAGACAGTTTAAGGCTGAAGCTGTGGAATTTAGAGGATGTAACAATGGAGTCAGGTAGAGCATTCCTGCCTGGATTCAGTGACAATTTACTATCCCTCTTTCAACTCACTGCTAAATATAAATCAGGCAATCAGGAAAATTAAGTATGTCTAATAATCTGCCACCCAGAAGTTACAAACCAAATTGGGTAAAGATCTAATGGATAAGTGGTGGAAGTTACTGCTCCAAACAACCTGTCTATATCTCTGGAAGTCACAAATCGCAAATTGATTCAGTCTAACAAAATGACTTACCAATCCTCCTATAATTAACTCTACAACAATGGTGGTATCCAGACTGAAGTTTTATTGGCAAAAAACAAAAACATCATTAAAAGCATAATAACAATATATCTTAAAGTTTTGTAATCAAACTCTGGGAGGTAGAAGAGGAGAGTTAAATCCTACACAGTAAAAAGGCTGTGAACTTGTGGTTTCCTCCTGTAACATGTACAATGGGGGGAAGGATCTACTTTTCTGCTCAAATTATCACTGGCAATGTCTCTAAGTAAATGTTATGCAGTGTCTTATTAGATCTGAATTTTTGCCAGGGTTTCCAAAATTCCAAATGTACAACTAGCCAGACTACTTGGAAATCCCTGAGTCCCTATGTAATAACTAAATCCAATAAGACATATACACAATTATGGCTTTCTGTATTTTTCAATCAAACTCAAATAGCCAGGAAAATATTACTTTCATAATTTACTATCTGTGACTTTTCAATATGTATAAAATGTATAAAAAATTTCATTAGCAGACCTTATTAATACTTTGAGGTTTGCAGAATCTATGAACTTGTCCAATTATTATTGTTCCACTCTATTACAGTATGATGGAACAATAAGAAGATTTCCTAGTTTCTCATAATATACAAATTGCGGTCCAAGTATTGATTAGAAATTTATATGTTAAACCAAATTGAAAATGTAGTTTACAATCCCCAAGTATAAACATCAGTTTGCTCACTGAAAATGTTCTGATTTTACCTGTTTAAGAGACTTATCTATAAGGAAAAAAGATGGTGGTAAACATCAGAGAGATTTTAATGAATGGCATCTACAGTAGTGAATTCATTAATTGCATCATATGAAAATGTATTGGCTTGCTTTAGCCTAATAAAATCTGTGAGCAGTGCTAGCATGATTAGTAAACCATGGTTTCTTGCCTAGCATTATGTGATTTTTCATTTTTACTTATGTTAATACATTTTACAGGAAGAAATAGAAAAAAAACAGAAAATGGAAACTGAAATAAATGAAAAACTACAAAAAATACAGTTAACCAAGCTGATAACAGCAAAAGATGTTTTTCCAAATCTCACATTTTCCTCAATTCAAATGTGGCACCAGAATGAAACTTAATCCTTGAAATAATATCTGTTTGGCTGGCATGAGCTGATTATACAACTGGTTGTAAATTAAGAATTAAGCTATTTAATATTATCATAGTCTTTCTCTATTGGAAACCGTTTATTTTCAGCAACTAAAATCTCTGCCTATAATTAATGACAGTTTTTATCTTTTATAAGGACCCTTCCCGGCCATTGGGTTCCAGTCTCTTTGCCCAAGATTCCTGAGGGAAGGATTCTTAAATAACATTGCAGCCCCACATCCTTTGTCAGGGGGAGGATCTTTACCCTCCAGGATTTTTTCCGGTAGGTATTCCATGTAAATTTTCAAAGCACCCATTGTTAAGGTATTTGGGATCAGAGGAAGGTGGACAAATATACTTTTTTGCCAACATTTTGTATGCCACTTTTGTTATAGATTAGACAAATATACCCTAGGTTCTACATCAGACTGAGAAAAAAAGTACATAAAATCCAAATTAGTATTACAAAAAAGAGAAGCAATTTTTTTCTTTGTTTTAAACAAATTAACATGATGCAGTTGGAAAAAAAGTAACTGGTTAGACAGCTAGGGGCCAGTGGTGTAATCTACTTACCTTCCTTACCGGCTTACAAGTCTATGCGCCATGTGCCGGAAGTCCACGCACCGCCTGTGTGCGCTGTCTTTTCTCACACACGTGCCTCATCGGGTACAAGTTTTCACCTTCTGCGTATGCGCAAAAGGGTTTGTGCATGCGCAGAAGGTAAAAAGAACTGGAAGTTACAGCGTTCAGGCAGGTGGGCAGAGCCTCATGCTGCCAGTGCTACCGGTTCTCTGAACCGGCTGCCACAGCTGCTCCTGGTTCACCTGAACCAGGGCAAACCATTAGGATTTCACCACTGCTAAGGGCCCATCTACATCTATTATGACATAGAACTTTGATGTATCAAGTGATAATGCTTGAAGATTTTACATTGATCTGTGTAATATACATGTAGTACAAATGTAGTACAAATAATAGTTGACATACAACCAATTCATTTAGTGACCATTTGAAGTTACAACGGCACTGGCAAAAGTTATTCATGACCTGTTCTCACACTTATGATCATTGTGATCAAAATTTGGGCAATTGGCAACTGGCATGTACTTATGACAATTGCATCTCCCGGGGTCATGTGGTCACCATTTGTAACCTTCCAAGCCAGCTTCAGACAAATAAAGTCAATGGGAAAAGCAAGAATCACTTAATGACCTCATGAACACTTAACAAGTACAGTGATTCACTTAACAACTGTGGTTAAAAGAAGGTAGTAAAATGGGACAAAACTCAAGTAACAATTGTCTTTTGGGCTCAATGGTGGTTGTAATTTGAGGATTGCCTATATGTTCAACTTCTTCTAAAAACACTAGAACTGCTCAGCACTTTGGATTCCATTAAAAAAGATATTTCTAAGCACCCAATGGCACAAACACTGCCTCTGTCAGCATAGCTTTGAGGAATCTGTGTCTTCTCCTGCAATGATCCTATGAAATATTATCTATAGCTATTGAGTTTATTTACTATTTTAAGAAATAGAGAGTCCTTCAAGTCATTATATATTAATGTATGTGAAAAGGGTATTGTGTTGCTTTACAACAGAAAATAATTAAAAGGAAGTCAGATTTCTAAATCTATCCAGGAGCATTTTAATTTTCTTTAGTATATGTGGATTGCATCTATATCGTGTAAACTAGCATTTATGTTTAAAATGAATTAAGAAATGAAAATTTATTCAATGTCTATCATAATAGATCAATGTTTCTTTCCCAAATTCAGGTGTAATACAATAGTAAAATATAACAAATTTTTTTTAAAAGGTCTGTTTATTCACCCTAGTCTCATCTTCCATTTAAAAATAACATCATTAACTCTTTCCTGGCAGCTGTATTTCATAATTATATTTCAGAATAGTATGTTAAATTAATAAATGCTCATCACCAAATAGATTTATTTTGTAGTTTCAAATGATAATGCAAGTGTGTGTTTTTTAAACTTAATGCTAATTAAGTGTCTTGGCAACACTTTTTGGAAGTGTTTGCCATTGCCTTCTTTCTAAATCTAATTGAGAATGATTGTCCATATTCATTTAACTGGCATACTGTATGCGCCTTAGATAGCACTAGAATTCATTGTCTCCTGGTTCTAGCCTGGCTCCTTCAGCCAATGCACCAAATGGAAAGCAACCCAATATATCATTTTAAATGATATGTCTTCAAGATGAATCATCAGGAATATTGTCACATATCTGTAAGGAAATGGCCAGCGAAATCTGAGTCTGTAACTGCAGATAATGTTCCTGGACATGTGTGATTATATGGCCCAGACTGAGGTACTTGAATAATATGCAGCCTTCCTCCAAACCTAGCTGCTATAAAATTATTAAATGTAGAAAGAGTGGTTAAATTTAATATTGAAAACATTATTTCAAATCAAATTTAGTTTTTATTCTGACCATGTCTATTTTTTGATCCTTACAAACCTGGGGAAATTCTCAAAGTATATAATTTAAAGACCTAAAAATGTTGCATACTTCTCTTGTATAGAGGAGAATACTTCTTGGAAAGAGGAGCCAACTCTGACAACCAATTCATTGTCCTAAAGAGAAATATGTCTTTCCTTTTTAACAACCAAAATAAAATTTTGCAGAAAGTGATATTTCATTCAGGCATCATCTAAAAATGCCATGCATACATACAAAGCCATCATGCCAGTCTCTTTGAGCTAATGTTCTGCAGAAAGCAAAAATTGAATACAAAATAGTAAACCAAACCAATTACCGTATTTTTCGGAGTATAAGACGCACCGGAGTATAAGACGCACCTTAATTTTGAGGGAGGAAAACAAGGA
>JANHFT010007521.1:108332-118816 GCA_032467955.1 Pseudoxenodon macrops
GTGTATAAGACGCACCCAGATTTTGACCCTCTTTTTTGGGGTAAAAAGGTGCGTCTTATACTCCGAAAAATACGGTAAATGAATGACATCAGGATGTAAAAAGGAAATACTTAAATCTGGTTTAGGCCACAAGTTTCATTACACAATACCTGTTCATACCTGTCTATACTTGCAAATAATTAACTCATTAACTCCACCCATCTGTCACTTTCTCAGCCTATTTCCCGCTAAATTATTCATCTTTCTATTTATTATTTTGTGATTTCATTTTCACTGCTATCCTAATGTGATAGGATTAGAAATATTTTGATACCCTTTCTTTGGAATTATTAGAATCAATGGAACACAATTAGCTAGATTTAATTTGATTTGGAAGTTTGTTCTTAATTCCTCTTTATTTATTTTTCTGCATAGCATGGAAACAAGAACAGCGATTTGGCAAGTTCAGAACAGAGTAATTATTAGTTGGCCCATCATTTAGTCAAATTTAGAATAAACCCACCAAAATGGAACTTCACCGACTTGTAGCTTACCAAAAAGAAAAAAAAACATTCAGTATATTATAATGGATTTATAGTTGCACAATATAATTTTGACTTTCTATACTATCTTCAGCATTGACTTCTGTGTTAGTTTTATGAATCAAATTAGCAAGCAAACATATATATGTAGTGGAAGTCAGACTCTCACACGTGCTGTGCCATTTGCACATAATTGGACTTTTAAATTTCAAAATCATATTTATTTTAATTGATATATCCCAAGCAGGACTTCAACAAATCCTTTGACTTGCCATAGAAACATCTTGTCTAATTCTATCTGATGTTTTTCCCATATTAACATTTCAAATGACATTTAGATTTCTTATGTTGCAAGTCTTCACACACCTGCTATTTCAGAGACCACATATGAAAAGGCAGGTCAGCATTAGGAGGTTATATGCAAAATATGTTACATATTGCATTTGGCTAACTATCTATTTTGGAAATGCTTATTTATCACAGAATCTTCTCTCAAGTCCATTTTTAATAAATTGTGATTTGCCTTGTTGGAGGGCCACTTAATAAAACTCCTTATGAGAAATAAATATATCTATATCTGTTAAACAGATTTATGTATCTTATTTTATTAGGAATTTTATGAAACATAACCAACTATAACCAATTACTACATTGCCTTCATAATGGGCACTCAAGCATTATATACAATATAGCCAAATTCTGGCCAATGGTACCTGAAACCCAATATAAGATAACAATGAGCTCTTGGCAATATGTTGATAAAATTTATGGTTTTAATTATATGTGATTCTGATGTTGTTCTGTGTTAGCACTTGCTTTGTTTTCAGCTTACCATATGTTTAATGTTGCTCAGTATCAAATGTTTATGTGATGTGACTTAAAACAGCATTTTCATGCTGTATTTTGTTCACATGAGGGGTTTATAATATTCAAGTATCTTCTTTTAATTATTTTATAAGTTTTATAAGGAAAACAAATATTTCTACGGTAGTTGTGGAGCAACCTTCAAGATTCCCCAAGTGAATTTTTTATCAGTTCTACTGAAATGTAATTGATTGCTATATATAAATGTAAAAACTACTAACATACTGTAGGTTTCTGACCTCCTATGCATAGTAAAAAATAAAATGAAAGACCTATTCAGAAATATTGTATGGGATATTAGTATTCACAGGAAAACTGGTTGAGTGACTTTGGGCTTGTTATTGTCTCTCAGCCAACTCACCTCACAGGATTGTTGTTTGTTGTGGAGAAAAACAGGAGGAAGAAGGAGTATTAGGTATGTTTGTCAACTTTAATTATTTATAAAGAAATTATAATAAAGGCAGGATAAAAAATAAAAATCCTCCCTGTTTTCACAAGCAAAATCATTCATAAATTCAATTACTATTTGTAGATTAATGATACTTTGAATTTTGCCCAAATTCAGAGCAAAAGGAGAGGGAGAGGGAGAGGGAGAGGGAGAGGGAGAGGGAGAGGGAGAGAGGGAGAGGGAGGGAGAGAGAGAAGTGTTACACTTTATGACTGTGTTATTTAGCATAGATAACCTGTGCCAATTACCATTATGAAGTGATCTGTACTTTTTATGCTGACAATAACTGAGAACAGTTTAAAGATGATGCACAGTTATGTTCATTATCTCTAATATCACAACACGAGAATAAAAAGCTGGCTAGAAAAGCAAAAACATCTCCCTGATTCCATACAAAAGGAAAATAAAATCAATTGCTTATACCTGTCTTCCCTTTATCCATTATCTTTACTTCAGGATATATTTATTTGCTGGGCTGTATACAAAAAAAACCCAAAGAGTTCTTGGGAAGAATAGTATCTTTCCTCTTGAAAATCCCTGCCTGCCAGAGCTGCTACATATAGGGAGGACAATGTTCCTTCAAATGGAAATTGGACATACTACATGTTCAGCCAAACTGCAGTGTTGAAAAAAAGCACCAGCTATTTCTGATGTCAAATTAACTTCAACAAAGTTAGAAAAGTGATTCTCAGAATCAACCATTTTATGCAACTGTACAACAGTTGGTCACTGTTTTCAAATTAGCACACAATCCTCATATATTTCCATATTCATTGAGTACAAGAATTATAGCGAATGCAATGGTTCTGTTACTCTATTCACTAAAGTGCACTAGTGAAACAAAGATGATTCATATGAAATAATTTGTAGTCAGATATGTGATTATTTAACATGAAGGATTCTTTGTTGCTTCTGTAAGTGTAGTACTATGTGGATTTTTCTGTAAAGATAATAGCAATGGCAATAGCACTTCGACTTCTGGATGACTATATTGTGCACACATATAATAGTATACTATAGCCATTTTAATGAATAGTGTTATTTTCTCTAGCTTGGAGCAAAAAATTAGTTCAGAAACTCATATATCCTACCAAGGGTCAGTCAGCAACTTTCTGCAGGCTTCTGGAAAGTTTCTGACCCTGAAAAGAGCAGATCCAGAAACCAGCAGGCATGCACAAACGGGAACTCTGTGCCAGAGGAAGAATTTTGATGAATGGCATGTGGACTGCTGCCTTGTTTCACTATTGTAAACAGGGGCAAAGAAACCAAGTTATTGAACAGTTTGACACTTTACATTTCCATTCTTATTATCATTCTATTGTTCAATTGCTATCAAAATGGTTCTTTTAAAAGTTATGATTATTATTTTATTTTTAAACAATTGATCTTTTCAAAATGATATGCTTTGGAGTAACATTTAATATTTTAATATCCTTGTTTTTAAGATAGCTAGGAATATGATCCATCAAAAACAGGTTGGTTGGTTGGTTGTTTTTTTTTAAGTGGAAGAGCAAAGCATATGCTAAAATTTCTATCAATAAAATTAGATTTATTTTCAATTGATAATTTTAGGCTGAGTTGTTTCAATAGTGTAATCTGGTGCATAATTATTTACAAATAATCCCGCTGATGTTTTTCAGGAAGGATTAGCTATTACTAAATTTTCTTAATGCTGAAACCCATCACAGGTTCAGTAGAATACATATGGGGATGAAAATTGTAAAATTGAAATGCATGTCTATTTCATGTTGATACTTTTTCAACTTCCTTTTGGCATCTATTAGAATAATACGGTTTTCCCATTAATTGCATCTTAGCAATGCTAACTAAGAATTCTAGGAACTATAGTTCCAACACATTTAAACAATAACCTGTTGGCAAAACTTGGATTGTACTCATGCATAAAGTTTTCAGGATTAATAATTCAGGCATAGTTCCTTGCTGTCATTCTGTCCATTGCTCAAGTACTAAATCTACCCACGGGTCAGATGTGTCATGCGTAGGCTACACCCACCCTAGCTCCGCAAAGACAAAAATGCCGCGGTACGTCATGATACGTCACATGACATGATCGAGTTTGACACCCGTGCTGTAGAGTTTAAGACTAAAATATTAATTGTACTTGTAATACTTTATGTTTAGCTTAGACCTTGTTGCATGTAATCTGGTATCTGTTTCCCACAGCTCCCCCTGTCCTCTTTCATTATGCACATCATTCATACTATCTGAAATATTTTGCAATGATTCCTCTTTCTATCATAACAATTCTCTTCAAGATATGGATTTGTAAATAATGGCAAATCTAGTAAATCCAATCTACAAAGCAACTTCAACCCAGCAATCCAAAGTAACATAAATATACAATTTATTTTCCAGCAAATAAAAAACCCTCTGTTCATGTTCACATAATGAGTAGAGGAAGGTAAACAGGGTTGTCATGGTTATCCATGTTAACATTGTATGTACTAAGTACAAAATCAAGAATGCAACATTGAATCATCCCTGAAAAAAATGTGTAGCTCTAAATACAATCTGAAATCATCATAAAATAGATTAGTTTTATTTTGACTGTCTGCATTCTCCTCTGACTTTCTGTGACTATATATAGATTCCACAGTTTTAAAATCATATATGTATTGCATTTTCATTTTGCCACCTCTAAATTTTTGCTCCGAAGATTTCTAGTGTTCTCAATATTTATGATTTTTCATTGGCCTAATGGAGACACTGTATAATTTCAGATTTTTTTATGATCTACATGACTTCCTTTGTTTTGATGGTTCCTTTAAATATTCTTAACCACATGGATGAAGTACTAAATGTATTCACATTGCCTATCAACATAATCTTAAACCATCCTCTATATTTTCAGTAAAAGATTTTTATACTCACTGGCATTGACATTAACTCTGTTGCCTTAATCTTATTCCCTATATTCCATCAGTTTTCAATTAACGTACTTTCCTTTCCTTCCTTTTCTTTTAAGTCTAAAGAAGATTAAATGGTTCTTGGAAACAGACCAAAGACCAATTGATTTACACTTGTCCTGCTAATGAGGACTCAGGTGTGGCAGTTTTTAATGTAACCTCAGCAGCTTTCTTGACAGTAGCCAATTCACTATTATCCATTCAAGATAGTATCACCTACTGTGTGTTGATGTATTACTAATAGGGAAGCAAATTGTATGTCTATTAAATACTAGCTTTGGCAACTTCATGCAACATGACCCACATAAAATATAGTAGACAGTCTCTCTGATTTTTTTTCATGCTGTAGAATAAAATTTCTCTTGAGATGGGCTCATCTCCTAGTAATGTCTGGGACATTTCTGCCTTCTTCTTATAATGGAAAGGAAGACCTTTGCCTTTGCCATCTTCTGAAATATTTCTTTATTTCCCAGTCTAGCCTCCTACTTCCTGATAATCTTCCATCAAAGAGTTAACCAGATCTAATCTTGTTTAGTATTCAAGATCAGCCAAGACCGCTAGGTAATGTCTCTTGGCTGGGGTTCCTTGCTATAGTGACCATTTTATTGATATAGTTTACACAGTAATATGTGATACATTACAATACCTAAATAATGGTAACAGTAGCCTATTCAGTACAGTGGTTATCACAATTATTCACTGTCAATAATAACTTTATCAAGACATAGTATCTTCCCAACCCGTAACAAGGCTGGTTTCAAGTTTGAAAATGTTCTGTGTCTCTTTCTTACATATTTATAGCCTATTTGTGACTGTTTCAGAAACACTTAGGTGAGATGGAGGCCATACAAATCAAATAAATAAATAATGTGTTAAGCTTACTTGATAGAAATATCACTCAGTGTTGAGGCACCAAACTATGCCTAACCCTTTAATTATCTACAGTGACATCAATATAGTAATCTGTATTATTGTGGGAGATCATAGTGAATATTTAAATGAAATGAAAGCCAGACTTGAATTGGTTTAAGTGACATTTAGGACAGCATTAACAATAGATCTGGATATCAGTTAATTAAACTTTGTTACTCTGCAAGAAAACTCAAAATTATTTTGACCTTGACCTTTTTCTATAAGGAAGACAAAGAAGTACCTTGCATAGACAGCCATATCCTAGCTGAGATATTAAATCATAGTTAGCCAAGCTATCTGATTCTAACACTATTACATGGTTTTCTTTAGCTGTTGGAACTCCTTGTCAACAAGGAGTTATTGAAAAATAAGGCAAGATCATCATATTGTTAATAGCAGAAGTGTAAGCCATCTGTTAAGTCTCTTAGAAAAGATTGCATGGTATATGGTTAGTTATAAACAGAAAACCATCGAAAAGTTTTCCAGAGAACCAGACTTCAATCTTCACATCTTCAACTGAGTCTTCAGTCTGATCTCCTGATATTTTAAATGCACTGTGCAAGGAAACATATGAAAGAATCCCCTATTTGTTTCTGAACATAGAGAAAGATGAAATAGTTTTATACCTTTAGACCAAATAACTGTTTTAGATGTTTAGAAGTATTATTAGAAGACAACACCCTATCCCCTCATTCTCCCAATCTTGCTATTTCTTCCATATGCTAGCAGACTGAGTATAGTAGTTATAACAGGAATAGGCAATCTTTAACCCTCAACCTGTTTCTAATATTCCTTATCAGTCTTTTCTTCCTAATGGTTTTTGAAAGTATAGTTCAATAATATCTGAAGTACCATGAATTTCCTATTTTATGTAAGATGTGAGCCTCATAAACAGATTCCATACAGCCAAGAACAAATGTAGTTAAAAATGAAACATAGTCTGCAGAATGGATGATGATGATGATGTTGAAGAAATCTGCCTATTTATATCACTAATACTTTCTTACTTAATCCATTATTTATTTAATTCTGCTTACTGACATTTCCAATACATTTCTTCACCAGCTATTCTTATTTCTGCTGTCAAGTAATCCTCCATTTATTTCAATGTAGTAGCCCTTGCTATGGATTAAATAATACCTGAGTTTTGTTTTTTGCTTGGTTAGTTACCTAAAACATCTTTCAATTCACAAATAAAGCTGAAAAATATTTAGTAGATTGCTAGAAGCATAAAATTCCATCAAGGTTAGGTTCTGACAGGCCATATTGTATATATCTATATCTCTGGGCAGAAGTAATGAAAAATAATAGCAGGCAAAATGTAGATACGATTTCTTGGAAGTACCCATGTTCTTTATCCTTTTTATTGTTTTATCCGATGTTCATTTCAAACAGAATAGATTCATTCCCACAAATATGTATGTTGTTTTATTATATTCTTTTCAACCCTGCATGTAATATTATCCATTACAGTAATTCTGCATATATTATACACTTCTTTGTATTATTAGCATTACCTAAATAACATCTGATAGGATGCCCTGATTAGCATGTAAATTGGACCATTTTTCTATGTTATATTAGAGTAATAGTTTATTCCTGAATACCAACAGTAAAAGCTTCTCAAGTAAATAAGGCAAGCAAAATTAATACCAAAGTGATGTGGATGCATTTGTCTCAAACACTGAATGTTAATGATGCATTTTGTTTAAAATGAAAGACTGTCACTCAGGAATTGAGACCATTCATGAATGCTGAACACAGAATGTCTCAGATTTAATCCCAGCCTTTTTCACAGAAAAAATGCAGATCTGAAACTCTGAAGAGGCCTCATCTCGTCTCACTGAGAACATGCTTCCATTGAATTATATCTTAGAATATTACTAATTTTAATGCATTAAATATTATGATATTATGATACCTTTTATTATATATTGCTTTTTATTTTGGGGTGGATATATGTATGTCCATCTATGTGCATGTATGTGTATGTAATATATATGTATGTGTGCATGTATATGTATATATGCCTTCATTATATAGTCATGATTATAATTATGGCTAGCTGCAGTAAATTAAACAACATCAATAGATTTTATATATATACTTACTACTACCTGAACCATATTTCAACACTGGTGATTTGATATTATTCCCTAGCTTAGGTAAAGGGGGGGAAAACTGATCTTTGGGATACAGGAATTGCTGTCATTTATCAGTGGAGCAGAGCACATCAGAGGTGGGTTCCTACTGGTTTGGACCGGTTCTACCGAGTAGGTAGTAGGCAGCTGGTGACATCACGGAGCTGGTTCTGCTGCTCCGTGGATGCCGCCATCATTTTTTTATATATATATTTTTTGGAACAAAAATGTTTTTGGGATTTTTCTTCTTCTGTGCATGCGCAGAAGCCGGGTTTCCAGCACTGTGCATGCATCGCCATCTTGTTTTTGGCCTTTTGGGGGGGTATTATTATTTTGTCTGGATTTTTTTCTTCTGCGCATGCACAGAAGCTGAGTTTCCAGCACTGCGTATGCATCGCCATCTTGTTTTTGGCCTTTTAAAAAAAATCTTTTTGGGGTTTTTTTCTACTGCGCATGCGCACGCACACAAAGTGCGTACACGCAGCGCAGGAGGCAGCAAACTGCCAGCGACGTAAGTTAGAACCCACCAATGGAGCACATGGTCTTTATTGTCTAAAGATATTACATATACATGGAAGAGATTATGCAGAAACTGAAGGATATGACCTTGAGGAAAATAGGCAAGAACTATTATGCAAACAAAGAAAGTTGAAATATTCTTTAAGTGCTGGAAAACAAGATAGTATCAGAAGAAACTCAGGTGGACTCCTCCCTGATACAGTGGGGCATAAGAGGGAAAGGGGGAAAGCACAATCCGTCTTGCAACATTCTGTTATTACAGTTTCCTCAGTAAGGTGTAATCCTCATCTTTCTGTGGAATCTATTTATGGTGGTCTGTCCCAAAGGGTTCAATGGTTACAACTTACATAGAAATCCTTCTAGCAGACTTTTAAGTGCTGTGTCCATGAAGGGTGTGGGTTATACATATTAGCCTTTTACTGAAGCTATTGAAACAAAAATGTAACTTAAAGTTCAGTTTATGTCTTTAGTTCATTCACTGATATAACCAAATAATATGTAGTTTTGACATAATAAAATAATGAAGTAATAAGAATAATTTGTCAAACTTGTTTGTCACCCAACTTTTAAAGACTGGGCAGATCACACCAATTTTAAAAAAATACAATGAAACATAAAAAATAAAGATAAAAGCAGTGAAGCGAGGGGTCTTGTTCTTCCTCACCAAAGGCTGGAGTGAAGAGGCTGGTTTTCACAGGTCTTTTGAACAATAGCAGAGTGGAAGACATCCATATGTTGGAGGGAATCTTGTTTTAGAGGGCAGGCACTGTTACAGAGAAGACACATATACTCCCCGGGTATCGATTTATGACATTTTTACTCAAAGGAAACCAAAGTGCTGAAGGATTGAATCAGGAAAATCTTAAGGGAGACATGCAGTACCTCTAGTAATCAGGCCCTATATCATGTAGAGCTTTATAGGTAAATACCAGCACTTTCAATTGCACCTGGAAGCAAACCAGTGACAGTGCAGCTTGCAAAGCAGAGGTGTTACATGGGCATATCAAGGCATGTCAACTGCTGCTTGCTTCACTATATACTGAACCAATAAAAGCTTCAAGGTGGTCTTCAAGGACAGCCTCATGTGAAGAATATACTATTTTGTACTTTATAGAGCATCTTTGCTACAGAAAAGGATTGGGAAATAATATATTTTAGCAACACAAAAATATATTTTAGCAATACAACTAATATTTTCACAATAACTGGAAACATAACAAATTCTCAATATGCCTATAAACCTAATACATTGTTTTGGTATTTTTTCAGGTAGACCACTAATGATAGTGGTTGAATTCATGGAGAATGGATCCCTTGACTCCTTTCTACGGGTGAGGTATCATTTTCTCAGGACATCTGAATAAGAATCCATTCTAAGAAAAGGTTTTAAATCATTTATCCTACTAATTTTTCCCTAATGTTAATCATTGATTTTTACTAGAAGAGAAACACATTACTTAAGGTAAATATAAGTATAGCCAGAAAAAAATATATATTTAAACTTAAGAATATAACTGATTCTTTATACAATTTTCATTTTTATATTTTGCCAAATGTATTTTAAATTTTGCAAGTATGAAACAAAAAAATGATTGAAATATGAATTCCTTGCCATATGGCAACTGCTCATTTTACTCATTCATTTAAAAGCATTTTCTCAGTGGGACTTTTTTCACGTTGGAAGTGTAGTATAGGTTAGTAATTGATTTATAATTATTAATGATTATTTGTGCTTAAATGAATTGAATTAGCAACCACTGAAGTGACTTGATGATCTAATCTTATTTCACTTAAAGTCAGTTGTAAATATATGTAGGGAGCATAAAAAGAAAATTGTAACAATCTTTTCAATTAATAACATATGCATCCCTACACAGCAGGTGATGAATTCTTAATCTTTAATATATTCATACATAGAATAGTTTGTCCTTCTATTGACACATTGCCATAATAGAAAAGATAGCTGACATACAATTCTTCTACTGCCCCCTTCTGCTGCTGCAAATGCTTTAAAAACTTACTAAAATATATCAGCTACCGTATTTTTCTGAGTATAAGACGCACCTTTTCTCCCCCTAATTGGGGCTGATAATTTGGGTGCGTCTTCTACTCCGAATGTAGCTTTTTCAAAGCTTTTTTTCAGACCTAACGA
>JANHFT010007521.1:118916-143439 GCA_032467955.1 Pseudoxenodon macrops
GCCAGATGAATACCTGGTAGGCAGATTTTTTCCCCTATTTTCCTCCCCAAAAACTCAGGTGCATCTTATACTCAGGTACGTCTTATACTCTGAAAAATACGGTAGTTAACTTAAGTCACAACAGCTATCTTCATAGTGCCAAAATTTGTTTCAGGATAATCAGTTGTTTTTAGCACACTTATAGCTAAATTGTTAGAATCTGTATGTATGAACTCATGGGAAAAGATTCATGAAAGTCTTTTGTTCATGATAGGAAAAAAAGAGTCAGAATGAGATAAAGAAAGTTTGACTGGGCTATATGATTGGGTTGGATTAATAGCTTTTGTTCTTGAACTGAACAAAAGAAATTGCCAACAGATTAATGGCCCTATAAAAGATTTTCGAGACTTCCTTTTGATTACAAAGGAGGCTTCAAGTAGGTCCCACCTATGGGATGTGTGCCATGAAATGAAAAAGGTTGAACATCTGCCATTCATTTAACCAAGGTCAGAACTATGGAAATGGAAAGTGTGAAGGGGCACAATCTTTTAGTTCGGAAAGTTATTTGTTGATTCTTTTTATTATCTTGTTTGTTCCTTGTGGTTTCTAAACATAAAAATATCTCGGAAGCCTCCTGCCTCCTGCTAAACTAGGATCCATTTTCTTCATTAGACATGGCTGTCATTTACTTATCTGAATGGGCATAAGAGTGTCAGTTTTGACTGAAAAAGGGAACTGTTTCCTACAAATATTCTTCATGACCTCTGGACCTTAAAGCTTAATCTAAAATAGGGGAAATGTTTAGAGTCATGTAACAAAGACAAAATGAAAAAGTGGAGACAAAATAGAATTGAGTCAACAATATAGTTTAGCAAGAGTTACATATTCATCACTACACTCATAACAGCCTTCAAGCAACAGACTTTGCGTGAAATGGACCACTCTATTCCAATTAATTTCATTTGCATAATGATGAAATTATGCAAATGGCACACATTGATTAAAATGAGGTTATGTGGCATTTCTATAATGATGATATTACACGAATAACACAAAGTGACATGGATGATGTACACTCTGGTCTAGTGAATATTTGTAAATAACAAACATCTGGCTAAATTAGTCTATAAAGATTAGGTGCAGTCAAAAATTATATATTGGTGATTGGTAGAGCATAATTCTGATATTTTCAGTCAGAATTGAGGAGAAAGAGTCTGCTTGAATATCTGTGAGCATATGCTGTCAAAATCGTCTCTATTGGTAACTTAGTTCATGCATGGCTTATGTGCAAGGTTTACACAAAACGCTTAACCAAACTAACAAACCAGATTATAATTGGTTGTACATTAAGCATGAATAAGGTCATTTTATTTTGTCCATTCTTCTGCAATTGGCACATGCTTCAGTCTTCAATAGCAGAAGAAATACTTGCAGCTTCTAAAATACATACAATGTTAACATACGGGTTTTTGTTTTGTGTACATATAAAATTAAAGCAAATTAATATGTCTGAACAAGTCTGCTGGATTTTTAAATGGAGGGTCTGCTGTTTCTCTTTGATATAGGTATGTCATCAAGCTTTTTATGTCAAAATATAAAACTGAGATAGCTATGCTGTAGGTGTACTAAAATAGCAAACCTTTTTTTTTTGTGGAGCTATATATTAAAGCAAGGTATCTCAAACTATTTACCAAACCTCAAGAAAGCTTGAGAAGGAAAGGTGAAAAATAATTTTCTATAGAGAAGAAATGTTAAGATATATGGCTGTGCATTGAAAAAATGTACAATGTGTACAATGGAACAGCTCTTCTATAATTCCCAGTGTAGCATTGCCATTAACCTCATCTTCCTGACAGCTAGAGGTTACACACTTAAGTAGAAGCACTGTGCTAAATAACATTGAGAAAGAAGAGACTTCCATAAAATGTAGCCATAAAGTGAGTGCTCTAAATCCATCTAAGTTAGCTTCTCTATCTTAGATTGGATGAAGAGGCTAACATGATACTGCAAAGTTTAATAGCCCTGTTTTATTTGTCAGCTACAAAAGATACTTAAAAAATAGAGCCTGTCTCTATCTCTTTTTCCCTTAGTACATACACAACAAAATGTTTGATTTCTCCCTCCTTATTTTTATTCACTTTTCCTTCTTTTGTTGCCTTTAAATTATAAAAGCAGAAACAAAGCTGAAAAAAGAAACAAGAACACACTTAAGCCATGATCCATTACAGTTATCCATAGCCAATCTATATTAATCAATTCTGCAAACCACCAAATAATTGGAGCCAGGTGTTTATCTTTCTGATGCTGAACACATGTTCATATATCTATTTTCTTTGCTCAGGACTGAAAATATTAAATCTCAAAGCAAAGTCAATACTTTTACCAACATGAACGATCTATATAAATATAAGCATTAATTTCACAGCATTTTCAACAATATAAATAAAATGAACTCATTTCTAAAACGTTGCCATTTCAAATAAGAAGTTTATATTGAGTAATACTTCCATTTCTATTGTCACTGTAGCTCCTAGCCAGGAAAGTTTTAAGCTTTTTTCATCTTTCTTGTTTTATTTCTTTCTGTAGTTTATTGTAATTGTTTCAAAATATGTCTTTGATACATCCTGTCAAGTAAAATCCTAAATGTTTCACTGGATCTTTTGTTATTTCATACCCAGATTCTTTTTACGCAGAATGTTGTTCTGTAAAAGATAAGTGCCTTGCTATTATTTTTCTTTTCTTTTCATTGCTTTATATTTGGAAAAGCAATGAAAATCTTTAAGTTATTTCATCCACAGCTATGTGGAACTTCATGGTTTCATGATGATTAATACTATATCTGCGTAACACATTTCATCTTGTGTTCCTTAATTTTGATCCCAATTATCTGTTTCTTTGTCTGTTTGTTGAATCTTGTTGGCCAAAACTACAACTATTACTAAGAGGAGAGGAGAGAGAGTTGGCATAAATAAATAAACTTGAAAAAAATCATAGCCTCACTCCATGGAAAAAATTTAAGGTATCAAATAGTCCTCAATGTACAATCACAATTGAGCTCAAAATTTTCCATTGCAATTTCCAACACAGTTGCTAAGTGAGTTTTGCCCCATTTTACAAACTTTCTTGCCACAGTGGTTAAGTGAATTACTGTAACTATTAAGCTAGTAACATGGTTATTAAGTAAATCTGGCTTCCCCATTGGCTTTGTTTGTCAGAGGTCACAAAAGGTGATCACATGACCCCAGGACACTGCAATCATCATAAATATATGTCAGTTGCCAAATGTCCAAATTTTGATCATGTGACCATGGGGATACTGCAATGGCTGTAAATGTGAAAAACAGTCATAAGTCACTTTTTTCAGTTCTATTCAGTTCCACGGTCACTAAAAATGGTTGTAAGTCAAGGACTAATTGTAAAATATTTAAACATGAGTCAAAATTAGCTCTAATATGAAAATTGTATTGTGAATATAGAATTAATGTTAGACAGTTTTTGTACACATGGTAAATTCCATGGAGAAAAGAAATAATTGTTCTTCTGATTAAATATTAGGACATTTGCTTCCTCATATCACCTGTTTTCAGGGACATAAGCAAGGATGTTGAGGGCCCACGGCAAACCTCTCAGATAGGGACCACATTCCAGCGTAATTCATTAATAAAGAGTTTGGCAGCCATATCTGAAGAAACACATTGTTTCTAGTGCTGGAGCCTTGTTCACAAAAGCCATTAAAATGGAGGAATACTGTGTTTCACCCGTGACCCCCAAAATAAGCGCTTTGCTTTATTTTCAGAGAGGTCTTATTATTTTTGAGGTACAGGAGGTGGCGAGCGTGGTTGCCTCATGGCTGCTGCTGTGTTTCAGCGAGGGCTTATTTTCAGGGGACAGCTTATTTTAGTACATGCACTCAAAAGCCTTATTGGGCTTATTATCCGGAGAGGACTTATTTTCAGGGAAACAAGGTAGCAACAACAACAATAGTAACTCAGGTACAGTCTGGGGAGTAACAGAGCCATGTCAATCATGAGAAATGGACTACAAAAATTGAAACAGGCTTTCTGCATCTCTTTGCTGCCATCTAGTAGCACCATCTAGTCAGTTTCTACTAAGGTTCACCATTGCTCTGCTTGTTGCATTGTGTGCTGCCTAGACAAATGCATTGGTTCTCTATTCATGCTGTGTCTACAGGAGATATTGGCAAATTATTTTTAAAAACTGAAGCTTTGATTTGGGACTCTTATCCCTGTGAGCTCTAAAGGAGATGCCATGCCTTGTCTGACAAAAATTATAACATTATTTGTAATACTGATTAAGAATTCTAAACAACTTAAAAGCTTGCAGATTCTTTAGATAATTAGTCTAAAAACCAGACTTCCAGTTATGATATATGATTCTGAAGACACTCATACTTTTTTTTCATGTTTTATTTGTTTTAATTATATAACATTCAATTTTCATCCAACTGTGTATTCTAGGTACAATTATGTTTAAATAGTCATATTTATACCTCTTTGTTGTGATAGGTCATCACCATCATATTAATAATATAATAATATAATATTAATACTTAACATTTAACATCACACTCATACTTTGATTTCTAACCTTAAAGACTGGTAACTGATACTACCATGTTTCCCCAAAAATACGACCTACTCAGAAAGAAAGTCCTAGCTTGATTTTTAAGCATGCACCCAATATAAGCCCTACCTCTAAAACAAGCCCTAGCTAAGGTGCACAGGTAAAAACTAAGCCAGGATGGGGATGTGGGGGTGGAGCTGCCCTACTACTTATCTTCGGACAGTTGCAGCCAGGCCTCACACACCTTGGCCCATTTCTTTTGCTGCAGCCAGAAAGGCTTTCCTGAAGACCTCTCCAGATCGATCCAGAGCTCTGTTATCATCTGCAGAGGCCTTCAGGAAAGCCTTGCTGGCCTTGCCGGATGAAGTTCCTGAAGGCCTCTAACAGCAAAAAAGAGGCTTGTGGCAATGCATGCAAGTGAGGTGATTCAGTGGATGACATCATCACCCCGAAAATAACACCTGGTGCCTTTTTTGTGGCAAAAAAAATATAAGAAAGGGTCTTATTTTCAGAAAAGAAAAAGGTACAATATGCAATTTTAAAAAAAATGAAAGTGGTACAATAGAAGTGTTATTGTTTATATGTGCGAATTCACCCAATTGTTCTGTTGAGCTCATCAAACCTCCCCATATGATTGTAGAAATAAATGTGTATAATAAAATAAACAAGAATGGTAGCATGAGTTTCCTGCCAGGCACAGTGATAAAACTCTGGTTCTTGCTTAGTTCTACATTCCAGAGCAGACACAAACATGTTAAATAAGTGGATTTCCAACCATTCGGTTGCTGAATTTTAGAAATCCATATATTTCTGTGTATATATACATTATGTATGGATATGATCTTAATAAGTCCAAAGTTCAAATTCTGGGCTTCTTTCTCCTGTCTATTTGAGCCAGTGCACATTTGGCTGCTCTTTTTCCAGCCTTGAAGCTTTCAGCCATCTGTTCCTTGTTTACCAAATGGATATCTTTGGCATGAAAATCAAAATCCCATGCTTCATCAGTTTCAACCATTACATTGTGTTAACATCAATTCTCCCGAATGCTTTGGGCTGTTTTTAGCTTTGCATTGAAAACCAAGGATAAAGCGTTTTACAAATTAGAGAGTAAAGCATTTAGAGAAAATAGTTTCATGGGATGCCTGCGTTTTGTGCCCTGACACTTCAGCACACAGAACCAAAAATTCATAAGCAAAGATATAACAGGCAGAGCTACACAAATCATAGACCCAATATTTCAGCTGTTTTAAGAATTCAGACAATATCTTCCAATAAGCTGGGATCTAAATTGAGCTTCCAGGAATAGCAGAGTGAGAAAGGTAGCTCAGCAAACACAACTTCTGCTATCAAATAATCCTAGACATCAGAATATGTGTGTTATCTATCACATAAGTAAAGTACCATCCAGCTGAGGACTACTCAGTAACCATGCTTGTAACTGACCAGGTGCTGGAACATAAGTGTCTGGTTTCTCGGGCTGGCCCCTGATACCCTTGGCTGGAAATGGAACATCACTAGTAGATTACTTTCTCTTTTAACTGGAGTGCCACCATTGTCATAATTTGAATGAGAAAGAAAGTAACTGAATTATTGTTGTTTGCTCTGCCAGGTACTCCACTAGGTCATTTGGCAGCTGGAACATCTAAGCAGGCAACATCAATTTGGAAATTGAGGATAGATGACTGGGGAAAAACTTCCCTGCCAATCTTGCCTAAATTTTCAACAAATCTTGGCATATTTCAAGTTTATTAAGGCAATTTTTTCCTGGCACATAAAGAAAGAATATGTATTTCTATCACTATTTCTGCCAGTATTCAAATGTCTTTTGTATACTGGCAGCTAAGGGAAGGAAAGTATTTCTCAGCACAATAAATTAATGAATTTAGTGATGAAGAATTGATGCACAGTTATCTTACAACTCATTCAGGAAGCACTAGCTAGGGAAAATGTAAAGCTGTTGCCATTCATTTATCCATTACCCGTATATGCCTAGGATTTCAATTTTTGTCATAAAATTCCTTTGTCAAAAATGCTTTCGAATATTATCCTAAATAGGTAAGGCAATAAAAAAACTAACATAACTTAAAATAATAAAAAGAAACAGTGTTTCTTATTGAAGTTAGTATGTTACAATGTTCCAGTACAACTCATAAATTAAACATTTTAAAAACAGATATCAATGTGTTGCTCATGTTTTATGTAAGAATTTTCATGTCAGGTATATTTTTCCAGGACACTTATTAACAAAATAATATGGAAAGAACATGCAGAAATCATAGACATAAATATAGAGAGAGGGGAAAAACCACTGAATTGGGTAGATTGATTGTATAGGAAAACAGTTCTGGAATTGATTGGTTGTTGGTTGATACATTTCATAAGGACTGTCTTTACCTATTTTCTTCATATCCTAACATTTAGAGCCTTTTAAAATATTGGGAACTAAAGATGTTTCACTTTTCCAAATAACCAGAAGCATGCAATATCTAAAACCAGTTACTTCTGTTTTAGCTTTTAGCTTGTAATGGCACAAAAATAATGGCATCTTGCTGTGCACTAAATGATGCTATCAAGTATTAACTGCAGTACATCTCAACACATTATCAGATTCTCAGAATTCCTGAGCATCCATAATCAATCAATGCCACACATTCAAAGCCACAAAGGTTCCTGTACCGTTGATATCCATTCAAACCTGAGATTTCACAAATTATATTATACACCACTCAGCATTCACTAATCATCTATCAAGAAACAGCTCACCAACTATGTATTATAATCACCTAGACAAGTAATTTTCTGGTCCCATAGAGAGGAGAATCCAAGAAGGGACTTTTTTCTTGTTTTGTTTTTGCTTTTTGTGTTTTTGAAGAAAAGAGCCTCCATATGGGACAGGGGAATTCCATTCAGTCTTAGAATTACAAACTTTGCCTGGTGATCAAAATGAGATCCTTTTTAACTCTATAGAGAAAATAAGAATATTCTGGAAAGAGTTTGTTCTTCAGCACACTGAGTGGAGTATTGATTGACATTTCGCTTAATAGCCTAGCTAAGCTGGAAGTCTGGCTGAATCTAGAAACCACGTTTCTAAAGAAAAGATATTTAAAACCTTCAAACAATCCTGTATAAATTCACCACTCCAGTTATTTCAGAGTCCTTTCAAGCTATTTCAGTACTGGCAGATTGTTCTACTGATCTAAAATCAGTTTTTTATTAATGAATTCTAACATCTTGAGGGCATAGTGAAACCTTTCTGCTTTTTGTTTTACTATATAGAAATTCCTAGTCTTTGCTAAATTCTAAATAGTGATTGATTTGCAAAATGCTTCTGTATGATCTCAACATATAGGAAATAGGAAAATCACAATCCCGGGTAGTAGTGATGTAGCTCTTTCCTCTGGAAAGTCTTAAAATGTTAGAAAATAAGCACTTATTTATTAAATTTATATGCCACCCAACTCACTATTGGGGGCCATTGGGGGCTATATTACATTTGTTGGGTCATCTTTATGTTTTAATTGAAGATTAGTGCTACAAATATATTTTTAGAGATATATGAGCTCTTTTTCTCTTTTGCTCTCTTCCCTCTCTCCCAAACTTCCTCATGCTCTATTGATATATCGCCTATTTTTCTCTGCATGTGATTCTGCCCATGGGAATACCTTTGATGATTAATTAAATTTGGCAGGCCAGTTATTGCTTAATTTCAACTCCCAGCATCCATCACTGTTAGACATGTTTCTTAAGGAGGCTGGAAGTTGCACTTTCACAATTCAAGATGTGTGCTCTTACACTTTTCAGAGGTTTGCATATTGCACATATCAAGTACAATGTAAAAGATTATTCTTAGATTATTAATATTACAATAATAAAACGTTTAATTAGTGCAAGTCAAACTTTTCGCACAGTATAATGTTACAAAATAGAGAATCAATAAGATGCTGTGGACTAATGGGAAAATGCCTAGAGGCTACTTTAAATGATGAATGTAGATTACATAACTTCTTTAAATATTCATTCCATTATATTCCAGTATAAAATGATTCTGCAAAATCTTGATATCCCCATTTTTTTAGTTTGATCCATGCAATCAGAGGCAGAGAAAGTACATTGATTGAAATTAGTGCTACACATTTCTAAAACTCCATAATTAAATGTTGAGGGCAACATGCAAGTTCCATTCACATGGTTTTCTGTTTAAAATGGTTGCTTCCTGGAATATTTTATGAACAAAAAGTTTATGTGGAATGAATAGCTTCTACTGAAGAGAGTGATTTTTTTGGTCAATATTTTATGCAGTGTTTTGTAACTAGACTGGAATATTTCTTGAAACAAGCTTTGCAAAACAGCATCAGCTGTTGAATATAAAATAATTTATTTCATGTACCCTAGAATGGCAATATAAGAGTGAAACCAGCCAGGCATTAGATATACCTTTGGCTGTCAGGAATAGTTTATTTGGCAAAGCTATTAAAGGCTGCTTAGAATTTGATGGAACAGTGCCTTGGATAAATTTACTGTGTTATGAATTGTTGCCAAGACTGATAAACACACTTAGCAGACAACTGGGAATTGTATCAAAAGAAATTTGGGGGATAACCCCTGAGAATCAAAAGTATGCTCAGTAAAAAGTTTCTATTATTTCTTGTGGGAAAATAATTTTAAAAAAATATCCAGAGAATTTTGTATATCAAAATACATATAAATTTATTGAAATGTCTAGTTTAAAAAGCTAGCCCCAAATGAGATTCTATTGAGAATCAGGGAGCTGATTTTATATGTGAGGTATCTTGCTAAAACATATATCCTAAAGGCAAGGGCATCTACATTTGGGAAAAAAATTAATTACAGCAGTGATTGTTTTATTTGCCCAAAATTACATTGGAGCATGTAGCATGTGACAGGAAATGCTGCAATCAGATACCACACAATTTTAGCTTTTGATCTTTTTTCTTTAAATATCTTCTTAAATCTTATGGCTCTTAAAATATAGATGAAAGTATTGTGTATTTCTTGCTGTTAGAAACAGGCAAATTGCTATATAAACTTTATTCCAATAGTTGAACATTACAACTTCATTCCCCCGTATCTGTCTCAAACTTCTCATTAGTTACAAAAACAGAGCCAAAAGTGGATTTCTGTGAATTCTGGCATTGCTTCTGCATACTCACTCAGAGTCACAGTTATCACATAGTATTAAAAACTTTTCTTAAGGGATATGGGAGCTGTTATGAAACAGAAGCAGAAGTAATACCCTGCTCCTATCTGTATCAATTGCCCGTCATATGAATTTACCTCAGATGCAATGTAAAAAAAATATTAATGTTCAGTCATGCATTGTATGTGGGGTATTTCATATAATAGATGAAGAAGAAAATGGTAGCCCTGGGCCAGTTCACTTGCATTCCAGAAACATCACCATCTGTCAGAAAAGCACTATAGCGTTCGTGTGTATCTCTTCAAAACATTCTAGCGTCTCAAATGAACTAACATTCATTTATAGAATTCATAGAACATTACTTTAAATTCCATTAGGAAACATGTGGATGGAATGCAGCTTTATTGGAGAACAGTGCTTTAAAGCCTCCTGGTCCAAATAAGATTGATTGCCACCTGGATCTTTGTAGATAAAATGGGATGACTAGGTGCCTCGTAGATCTTGGTCATTTCCAGCAGATTCTTTAAGAAATCCATTGTGACCTTGTAATCAGTTCCTTTGAGTGCCTTTTCATCTCCTTGCAACAGAAACTGACCGGAATATGCTTTAACTGCCATGATTACCCTTGGCTGGATGATCCCTAGTGAATTCCTGACTTACTGAGGACCTCCAAGAAATGAAGTAGCAGAAGAGGTGCTTGGAGCACTGTGGTAGGAAGATGAAAAATGACTAGAACCATCAGGGAAATGAGTTTGGGACTGAACTTTGCTGTTTCCTCTCCCTTATTATGGTGAAATGAGGGGGAAAGGGTAGGAGCACTTGCAGTTTAGAGCATTCTTTTCTGGTAAATTTGATTAGTTTGAACTTGGTAGATTTTTTATAACTTGTTAAAAATAATTACTTTATAAAGCCTTTGAATCACTATCACTTATTGCTCTGTTGTGTTATTTATTTTATTTATTGGAATTTGTCAAACAAAAATGAGAACAAGAATAAGAGAATAAAAAATACAATGACAGGGACAATAGGAAAGTTAGTGCATTTATGCATGCCCCCTCTACATGTTTGGGGTATGTTATGTTAGGAGTCATATCTATTTTAATTGGTATTGATTTTTTTTTATTTATTTATCATGTTTATATAATATTTTTTATTAAAAGCAACTCTGGGTGGTGTGCAATAATTATTGTACAACATTATGGTTGACATTTTGGGAAGTTGTGGTGTATTCATATTCCTTATTATTAAACTATGGAAGTTGTAATACATTTGATGAATACCGTACATTATAAACTGCCCAAAAAAATTGAATTCTATCTAAAACTGATTAAATTCAGATTAAATAAATTCATAGTAAAGACAATCAACAATCAAGGCATCTCTTTAATTTGTCTAAGAACTGAAAACATTTTTTCCATACTGTACCTTCTGAAAATCAGTTCTTGATTGCAGTTACTGAATTTGCTCTAAAATAAATACTACTTTAGCATTTCTTGCACCTGAAAATGAATGGTAGGCATATCTTAAGACCAAACTGCATAGTCCATGCAAATGCACTGTAACACTAGACCAGCAGGCTCCTACTGAACAAAAACTGTACTTAAATGCAATTGAAAGTGGCAATCTGAATTGGACAGAGGTCGGTTTTTGCAGACAAGACAAGGACTGGCAAGCAATGCTATAAGTTTCCTGGTACAAATAATGCAAATTAAATGCTTGCATCAAACATTATGAATTAACTACATGCACAAACCTTTGAAGAATGTGGCAATACACATGTGATCATTGTGATATCATTTTGACTTGCTAAGCTATAGACAGGGAGGCCTCAGCTTAGCAGTAACAGAGACAGGATGAAAACTGACAATGGGAAATAGATTTCATGTTGGTACCTTATTTCCCTGAAAATAAGACCTGGTGAATTTGACCCCTGAAAAAATGGCAAGGGCTTCTTTTTGGGGGTTCTAATTACTGACTTACCTTGGGCCAGCATCACCAACTGCCCCACCCAGCAGGAGCTCACTGCTTACCCACTTCTTCTGCGGCCATTTGCTGCCACTCGTGGATGTCACCCCCCCAGCCTCCATTTCATTGTCAGGGCCTTCCGTAAAGCCCTCTGCAACCAAGACACAAGGTCTGGATTGACGTGCCTATCATCCCTGGCCTCCATTTTGCTGTCAGAGCATTCCGGTAAGCCCGCTGCAGCCAATAACAGAGTTCCGGATTGATGCAAAGCTCTGTTATTAGCTGCAGAGGGCTTCTGGAAGGTATCTTTAGTCAATAAAAGAACTCTGGATCGATCCGGAGCTCTGTTATAAGCTGCAGAGGGCTTTCTGAAATGTTCTGACAGCAAAATGGAGGCCAGAGGTGACGCACACATCAATCTGGCCCTTGTGCCTTGGTTTCAGAGGGCTTTCCAGAAGACTCTGACAGAGAAATGGAGGCTGGGGGTGACATGCACAAGTGGTGGCAAGCAACCGCAGAAGAAGTGGGCCTGCAAGGTGAGGCAGGGTCGAAGTGTGTGAGGCCTGGTAAGTAGGGCAGCTCCATTCCCCCCTATTCCCACTCTAGCTTAATTTTTACTCATGTGCCTCACCCCACCCTCTGCATCCTGGGGTGGGCAGGATCTTAATTAGGGCTTAATTTGGTGTTAGGGCTTGTATTGGTTGTATGTGTAAAATCAAGCTAGAGTTTACTTTTGGGGTAGATCAAGATTTCAGGGAAACACAGTATATAAAAAATAGTGGATAGCACTAAAACTCATCTTCATGGTACCTTTAGTGCATTTCTAGGTGGATAAACTGCATTGTACTCAAGGTCAATCGTATCATTCACAACATACAATTCATTAGAGTTGGATAGCTAATAAATTTAAATAAATAGATAAACTTTAGCTTCATTTGTCAAAAGATTTTAAATGGGAAGGGAAGGTATGTTAGCTTCAATGCATATATAAGCTGAAAAGAGATACTTCTTTTTCCCTTAGGAATTGTACAGATATCATAATTAATTATTTATTCATTCATAATTAACTCCATATTCTACTCAACAAAGCCTTGGTACAGTATTTCATTAACAGAAAGCAATCGTTCTTAGCCAATTTTTCTGTATGCAAAAATTAATAATATGATATGAATAATGTTGAAGTTTCTTTTCTTGGGATATGTTGTCCACATTACTGTCATAGATACATCCTTGAGAAGTTATTATTTAGGCTTACTGTAATTATCATGGTATTTATCTTTAATTAAAAAAATATTGTTACAGGTTTAGGGAAGAAATAATTTCTCATTTAGCACACATTTAATGCATATGTTATGTATATTTTTGACAAAAATGGCAGTATGGTTTAAACGGACTTATTTTATTATTATTTTTAAAAGTTGCAGTACAATACTTTTACACCTAGTTGCTATAAAATAAGCTTCAAATACGGTAAATTGTTCCATTGCAAAGTATTAAATGTTCTCTCAGGATGCCCATCCATGCTATAATGCAGTATTTTTCACATCAGCTACTATCTATTTTCAAACTTCTATTTGTCTTTAGGGATCTATGATGGACTTCTGAGAGACTGAGAAAGAAACTGTCAGTTTACAAAGTTATTATATAGCCAAATCATTTGCAAAATCCCCACTGCTTCAAGAGGCAATCAGGAACAGAATCCCTGCCCTAACAAATTTACTGATAAGCATTATCTTAAAATATACAAATCCAAGATTCAAAATTAATGTTAAGCCCCTAGCAGCTGCTCACAATGAAAAAGCCTAGTTTTTCATATAGTCTTATTAACTAGATTCTATCACATCCTCCTACAAGAGGAATGTACAGATGATCTAGTCCTGAATTATTTTGGAAACTGCCATTGTCTTTCTCAGACTCTAACTGGACAATTATAGCATGGCATAGACCAAGGTGTCAAACTCACCACGTCACATTGCTGTCACATGAATTTTCTGATGTTTTTTCCCATTTGCGGAGCTGGGTTGGACGTGGCCGGTGCTTGATACATCCAGCCCATGGGACACCAGTTTGATACCCTGGTATAGACCACAGACGACAGTAAAATTTATTTCCCTTTATTTCAGGGGAAGATTTAATATACAAAAACAAAGTTTTGTTTTCCAATGCAATACTGTATTCTAGTTTTCTCATTATATATATCCTGGAACCCTTCTGTTCCTCACCTGTTATACAGGTACACACCAATGTGTTGCCTTCCAAAATATTCCTGCTGTCATTCTTTGGTAGTTATATAAGAGAGTACTTAGTCCTTGGCTAATGAAAGACCTGGCATTAAAGTGAGATGAGGGAGAGGCTTATACTGACTGATGTGAGGCTCTCCTAATAATCTATGCACTCATGCAGGGCATAACAGTGCAAACACCACTTGTCAGTTAAGTGCAGAGTAAAATTGCTCAATCAAGCATTATGCCCTGCAGTTGTCTGAAATTAGTTAATTCCATGCTGGACATGTTGATAGCTTTAAAGAAATTGTTAGCTATTCTTACACCTTGTAGAAATTGATTGGTTGAATGTGTGCCATCAGTCAGTGTCAATTCTTAGTAATAACATGGGTAGATTTTCTCCTGGACACTGTGTCCCTAACCTGGTCCTTCACATCTTCCAATGTTGCATTTATTGGCACTGAATCCATACATTTTGCTGCTGATCCACTGTTTTTATTTCCACATTTCCCAGCATTGTAGAGGTGAGGTCTTTGATACTATGTCCAAAATATAATAATTTGATCCTGATTATTTATGTTTTAAGTAAAAACTGGGTTCACACATGTTTATCAAATTTATATATTAAATTCATGCAAGATTTAGCTGAAAAGTAACTAGACCTTTGAAATAGAAACTGTAATATTTAGCAAACATTTGACCACCACAACATGAAGATGTCAACTGAAACTCTATCTTCCTTTCAGAAACACGATGGCCACTTCACAGTCATCCAGCTTGTTGGGATGCTTCGTGGAATTTCTTCAGGCATGAAATATCTCTCAGATATGGGTTATGTGCATCGGGACTTGGCAGCGCGGAATATTTTGGTCAACAGTAATCTTATGTGCAAAGTATCTGACTTTGGATTATCACGGGTACTAGAGGATGATCCTGAAGCAGCTTATACAACAACTGTAAGTTTATTGGGGGGGTTAAATACAAAAAGGTCACCCTTGAGGGTGAGAATGGAATTTTTTATGCATGTACAAATATACAGCTCTTCCATAGCCTATAATATACAATAGCAGGCTATCAAAATGAGATTTCCTTCAAAGAAGGCAAGCCAAGGAGCAAAATAGGAAACTGCAATTTGCTTCAGTCAGCTTATTTAGGAAATAATTGGCTTACATTATTGGAATGTACACAAGGCCAGACTTGCTTCTGGCAAGGTCTTCTACCCACAATAGCTGTAAAACTGGCCACTTCATCATTTTCTGATAACACTGTCACACACAACTGTTCAATATGCAGAAGTTCAACAAATGAAAGAAGTTAATATTCCAGGTATGGAAAACAGACACTTCTATAAAGCTGAAGTTTAGCATCATAATTTCTATGTGGCTCTTACAGTTATGGAATTGTAGATTCCATTCTTCCCATAAAGTTCCCCCTTCTATACCTATCTGTTTCATAGTCAAAACAAGGAGATTTTAAAGCATTCTGGAACATTTGTTCACAAGAGTTATTCATTTAGTCCTACAATTCTTATAGAGCACCCAAATCAACCAAGTGACTGTGATTTCCCTCAACAGATAAAATTCAGCTCCTTTCTCCTGTTCCATCATAAACCAAATGATGACACTAATTCACATAATTTTGCAGCCATCCCAGGGATGTTAAAAGTTGTAATGTAATACACTTTAGAAGAAAACTACCAAAGAGTTATACTTCACCATTTCTAGTTATTCCCTCTAACACTTTAGTGATGTTTGAACCAATTTTCTTCTTTAATTGCTTGGTTCTCATTGTAGCCAGATTGGTTTCATATCTCTGTGTGAATATTATTATTAGATATATTATTTCTGTTGACAATAATTATTGATTGATTGATGTAATTTATTGATTCTTTGGCTCTGGCTGGCATAATAGATTGGTTTATTGGAAGACTTAGCATTTTGAACCTTTCATGGCATTTGTTATGGCTCTACCAAATACCTATTTATACTGCCTTCTGCATTTCTAGAAACATACAATCACCATGCTTTCACAAGTGAAATTAGAGTTTTATATGTGAGGATCAGGACTAAAGAAATGACTCGTGTACCTTAAAATTAGATGAAATTAGATTAAAATGAGATATTATTTTGAAACAATGCCTCAGCCTCAATTCTTACTTACATTTTTTTTGGGGGGGCGTCAGTAAGATTTTTTTCCATTGTGATCAACACTGCTTCAGTCTCAGCTATTAACATTTTATTCTGTTGCAGCTATTCCTTTTGATTTGATTTGAAAAATACAATTATTAAGAGGTGGGAAAGTGTAAAATAGAAATAGATATATTGTATATGTTGTCCTATGCTTGGCACACCAATATTTATAAAGCAGTCCTCTTTTTAGGGTTTCCTTCTTTAGAAGGGTCCATTCCTTGATGGAAAATGAAACAGTTGTGTATTCCCACACAGATATATAGAATTTGATTTTTGTTGACAATGAAAATAAATTTTAATAGTAAAACCATGTTTATTTAACATTCAGTGAAATTTACTCAGCTTTTTATTTAGTATATTAAGTTTCGTAATCTGTAAATCTTGTATCCATAAATACTGAATAAGAATGTCTTTCTATACATGTGTGCATTTGTGTGTATATTATCTTATTTTGTTTTGCAAAAATGATATTTTGTAAATCCTAGCTAAGCCTACTCAAATTTTTATTGAATTTATTAGGGCTCACTATTAAACTGCTTTTCATTATACAATGTTTTATGTTCTTCAATGATTTCATTCACCAGAAGCCTTCAAAGCAATGTAAAAAGATGTTTGTTTTCTGGATTAGTCTTTTTTCCCCAGCTTGCTTATAATATAAGACCCATTCCAATAACTTAATTTTTAATTAATTTTAATTTTCTGTTTTCAAATTTTCCTTATTAGTATATTAAAATATCTGCCTATATGTAATATTAATCATTTTGAAATGGAATTAAAAAGTCAAGAAGACCTTTTGTTGAGGCTGTTTTCCATTAGTAATTTATTATCAACTTTTCATTTTCTATTAAATTTGAAATTTGTTGATAAAAAATCTATCTACAGTTTTATGTTCCATAAATATCCAAATATGCAGGTGAATCAGGCATTAAGACTGACACATTTGACTGATCATACTAGAATTTTGGTAAGCTTGAAACAGGATCTAAAAGTCATTTCCAAAAGATAGTTTAATTCTAGAGTTCTTGCTATTCAAAAGTCTTTTATTTAAGTTACATTGTAATTGTATTATTCTATGCCACTATCATTAAAGTCCAGTTTTTATAGTTAGAAATACTACAAAATTAAGCAACAGCAACTACAGGAAAGGTAAAATAAATTGCAATTTACATTCTGTTCCAAAGTACAATAGCTACACCACACAATGCATCTTATAGATTTTGTCACTCTTTGGAAATGCCCCTGAGTTTAAGTATAATGTTCTAGTTGTCCCAGTGGCACCTCTAATATCACTTTTCTGCCACCTGCACATTAAAACCTAGAAAAGTAGAACTTTTTTTTTAAAGGAAATGCTTCCCAAAGAAGTAGCAAGTAATATCTAATATCTTCAGGTCTAAAACACAGGTTGATTTTTAATATTTTTCACCTGTTTTGCTGAAAGATGGTCCTTTAGAATTTTGGTGAATTAACTCTGATGTTCCTATATAAATAATGGAAGAAGTAATGTTAAGACATATGTCAAAAGTGTCAGGCCTGCGTTTTGGCCTGCCACACTTTCAGCTATTCTATTATGCATGTTATATTGTGGGTAGATGGGAGGGGGTATCGTATGGAGTTGCAGACGGGGTTATATTTACATTTTTTATAGATAGCCAAGGTCATCTTTTGTCTTCACACTAAACCGGAACAGGTTGGAGACATCTGCCAGCATGGCAGAGAGCTATTGGATAATGTGACAGATTTGTGGGTGTGAGGGCAGGATCTTGAACTTTGTACTAAGGGGTGGAGACTGTAAATCTTCAGATTTGGGTTGCAACAGTTTGTGCCAACATGTCTCTACTAATAAATCGGAACTTTGAGGAAAGCTTCGCCTTGGAGTCTGATCTGTTCAGGGATGATATTTGGAACACTGACAGGTTGATCAGGAGCCGTGGGAAGTAGTTTTACCTCGGCATGATAATCTCATCATCTATGTGAAACTTAAGCTTTGAACTATTTATGGCATGCAGAACACTGATGTAATCTGTGGTGTATTATTTGAACACGTTGGAATTTATTGCACCGCAGACCAAGGGTTTTTTATTGTTAGCAATGTCATTTCAGAGCTATCTATGTAAAGCCAAACCTACCAGGGAAGTTAGATTACAATTAATATAAAAGAAGAACACATGGAGTGAGATATTTTTAAATTTCACCTGAGAAACTAGCTAACTGTCCACCTAGAACCATCCTCCCATAACAAGACAGACCTGCTGAGTGCATCGTTGGAGATTATTGGCAGAAGGCTCTACATAGCAGTTGACAGAGATGTAGGACACCTTTTGACACTTTTCAAACTGTAGCTCGGCCCTTTTCTTCCTGAAATTAAATATACTTTGATTTGCTTGTTTCTTCTCAATGCACATCTCATTCTAAACTTAATTCAGAAACTTAAGGCCATTACATCTTATTTTAGAAGTGTAGCAAAAACACTTGACATTTTTTTCAATTTCCATCTTAGTTTTAAATAAAAAACAAAGCAGTGTGCTGGATAGGTTAAGAAGGCTGTTAAGTAGATAATCACCCTTTTCATCCCCAGTTATTGTTCATAGTATACACAAGCCTCACTGCCTCTACCCTCCAGACCTCTTCAACTAATAGTTGAGAACTCATATTCACTGTAGAGAGTAAAGCAGGTGAACTTTATAGAAATATGCAGGAACTGTTAGGCAAAGAGAGCTGAAACACTGTTTAATTGAAAATAGAATTTTTATATGTTATAAAATAAAATAAACTTTATGAAAAAAAAGAACCTGCAACTCTGCTTATTGTCTATTTGAAATTTTCAGTAACATCTGGAAGTTCAAAATTGATACAAAGTGTCCTGATTATTCTGTTGGCACAGCTATAGGAAGAGTAGGCACAATCAACTTTTGCAGCAACTTTAGCACCATGCATTCAAATTAGAATGGCAGGTTTTAATTTATTAGTCACCCTGATTAATCAATTATAGTTTTAATTGCAGATTAAAATTGCTTGGGGTTGCAACAAGAAAGGCTACAGAGACATAAAAATTCAAAAAGGCTAGTAACGGAGAGCAGTGAACCTATTGTAGGTGCTCATTCTTTTCTCCCTATCCATAGAGAATTATACATTTGTGCGATTGCTATGAAAATGTATTTGTTGACCCTACTTCCTGGGATGATCTATGTTTTAGGAAAGTTGACTAGTTAAAACATATGTAACATTAATATGAAATTGAAGTACAAACATCCTCTTACATTCAATGCCAGCTTAATAGGCTCATCCCACATTATTGGCTTGTAGTCATTGGTATCATGGATGGAGGATAAGACAAAGCACCTGCTGCCCATCTCTACAATCAGCACACAAGATAAATTCCAGAATTTGTGACATGGTACCCAATGTGCCAATTGGGATCAACATGGATAGTTTTTTGCCATTATTATTATTATAAATAACAAATCATTATATACCTATTATTTTAAATAATAAACAATAATCTATTATATACCAGCCCTTCATAAAAAAAGCTTAACCATATCTCCCTCATGACCTCTGACAAGCTATATTTATGACGCTTTTACACAAACAATCCTAAAAAAAATAAGGCAGCAGTTGAAGAGTAATGGTGATGTCAAATGAGATACAGCAGTGGCCTGTACCTATATTTGTTCAACTCATATAAGAAACATCCAGAAACATTTCAAGCAAAGGGTTCCTTAACCAAACCTTTTGTAATGAGAGTCACAACTTGATTTTGTTGTATACTTGCCAGCTGTTTTCCTTTATGCACAAATACAAATAGAGATTTGATACTACTTGATTTTAATTTTTTTCTGAGAAACCTTTAGCAAAGACATGGCATGTATCTCCTTTGCACTAATGCCTCTTTATTCTTCCTTGTCTTGTGGAAGATTTCTGCCCTTTACGTAGTTGGGTTGAAACCAGAAGACCAAAGTGTCTTTTGTTGATGCTCAATAATGCAATAATTTTACTCAGGTCACTATCTGACTAGAACAGCTGTTATCCCAAAGTTATTACTTTAAGGGCATTACGTCCACAACCCCTGGAAAAAAAAAGACAGTAATTTGAGGTGGCAACAGCAATTTTCTAGATAACTAGCACCTTGTGATTGAACGAAGCTGCAGAAGTTGACAAAGGAAATAAAGGGAAAAAAAATTGCACTGGATTTCAGTCCTTGCGAGATTCGTAACTTTGAAAAGGCCTGACAATCCCAGCAAAATGACAAAATCTTTCCAGGTATTGTCAGCAACCCACGGTTCATGAAGGAAAGCATCCACTTCGGGGGAAAAGGCAGAGGCCAAGTCTGGTTCATTTGAAATCAAGAGTGAAATTCTTTCAGAATTAGTGTGGTTGAGCAAACCGCATGACAAGGCTTAAAAAAGAAATTCTCTCTTGCTCTACTGAGTTTTGCCATGATCAAAATGTGGAAAAAATATATGCTTTGAAATAAATCTTCCCTAATAACAAAACAGATTGATTTGTTTTGCTAGACAAGTTTTAACCCATCTTTCAGGCTGCATCATCAGGCAGATTCATCTTTTTTTTTTCTTGCTCAATCAACCAATTCCACTTTTCCTTTGGGATCTTAAAACACTCTACTCAGTACTTTGACACTCAAACAAACCAGCCATCAACAGGCATAAAGAGATAAACAATATCTACATACCATTCAAAAAATAAAACCAAGAAGCTAAAAAGGAAACAAAAGACCAAAAGGCCTATTTGCCAGTGAACAACATCCAGATAAGCAGAGAATAATACTAGACCAACAACCAAGCAGGAAACAATGAATTAATGAACTATCAGCTCAGACAAACAGTCAAATAGTAAACAACATCCTAATCAAGGAACCACCAAGAACACTCTCATCAACCCTGACAGGGCAAGTATATATTATATTGTATATAAACTATGTAAATGATGAAGTTATCTAGTTGGGTAGTGAAACATCCACAAGAAAACAACCAAGCTCAGAGAGCACCAAGGACCTCACAGTAATCATTTCTCATTTTTATATCAATCAAACACCATCACCTTTGTTCAGTTTGAGCTACTTTCCAAAGAGTATCCACAAATTTAGTAAGTAAGTAATGCAGCGATTTCTTCTGGCACCACAATATGCACCTTTTACGTGAGTCCAATTGTTCAAACTTAGCATGTTTGATGGAAGATTTAAATAAAACTGCTGACTAATAAAACTAGAGAGAGAACAAGGTAAAGAAAACAATCTTCCTCTAGCTGTTAGGACTATGAGATTCAACAGTCTCCAAAAGCAGGAATTTGGATCACAAATCATCAGAGTAGTAGCATTGTCTCATGCAGGCAATCTTATATCCATATCTGGCCCCTAGCAGGGATAAAGCCAAGGAGTGCGGGGTGTGTGTGTGTGCATGTGCGTGGCCACACCCATATTTCAATTTGGTCACCCCCACGCATGCGCACACAATCCCTCTTATCCTGGTTTTGGCACCCTTCCCAGCCTCCAGAGGCTTTCTAGGAGCCTGGGGAGGGCAAAAACAGCCTCTGGAAGGGAAATGGGAATGGCCAGCCAAAAATCAGCACACCTGGAACTGACCTATGGCTCTTGTGTCGGCAGATATAGCTCTGTGTGCCACCTGTGGCACATGTGCAATAGGTTCGCCATCATGACCACAGGACTTTCTGGTTAAACTCTAAGCACAAATAAGAGCCTTTTCACTATCATAGGATGCTGGAATGGTCCCTATGTATCTCGTATTGTTTGGTTAATTTTAAGTTACTTCTGTTTTTCTTTACTCTTCTATCAAGTAAACAACATCTACATTTCATATTCTTACTATTCTTTTTAGGATTGGTCTGGTGTATCCAACAGGCAGAAACTGAGAGAACCAACTGAAACTTCTCAATGTATCATTCATTTTCCTTGGCACATAGCTATTAGAAGAAAAATCCAGCAAGGGAAACTTGGTGCAGTTGAATTTATAGATGATATATCAATTAGCAATTGTGAGAATCCAGAAGTTTAACCAAGTAGACTTTGGTTTGATCTAGAAGCTTCCTTATATTTAAAAAAAATTAGGAATAACTATTCTTCTGGGTAAAAACCAAGGTCCAGCTAGGAGATATGTATCTGTAGGAAAAATAAATAAAAATGTGTAATTAAGGACAAACTAAAATTACATTAAAAAACTAACACTAAACAAACGGTTAGAGTAATAGTTCTTAACACATTTAGTACAAATTGTTTTGTAAATTTTAAAGCAAATTTAGTAGCAATTTTTTTCCTTGATTACACATTATTTTTTGCAGATCTGTTTCTGCTGAACTTGATGACGGCCACAGATTCTGCATCTTGATCATGCTTATATTCATGCTAGTAAAGTTTCGATTCACAAGAACATCGCATTCAATCTCCCCGAAAAAAAGGAATGGCTTTTAATTGGGCATTTCCTATTCATTAACTGTTATATCATTGTAGCATTATTTTGACACCAACTCCTAGAAGCATTTGTCTAATGGGAGCCTGAAAAGCAGTAACAATAGCATATTCTTATATAAATCAAGTCATAAAGAAAAAAAAATCCTCCCCAAACAAAATGTTGCCTTTCTATTTCTAATTAAAGATGACATTGAAACCTCGGGACATGGAACATATGGAAAAGAGTACATTTCTCTAAAAAGAGTAAACCAAAATTATAGGAGTGGGAAGGAGAGTGTGCAACCAGGATGTTTTCATTATTTTTTATTTCTTTTGCTTCTGATATGCCATTAGAGGGAATTTTAAATGATTTTAATGGAAAACAGAGGGGAGTAACAGCATCTTCCAGCAGCCACTGAGTAAGATGTGAGACAACTCAAGCTGTTCAGAATGACTAGGGATCTTTTGGAAGTCACCCATGATGCAATTCTCTTTACCTTTAGAGACGGTAAGACAGATGGCATGAATATATTTATACACGGGGACAAAGCTGATGTGACACTCCAGTTATTTTATTGAAGCTAACAGCTTATTCACAGAAAGGACTGGACTAATCTAGCTTGAGGACAAAAACTGCGGGACTGTGCAATATACCAGAAGCACTCTTAAATCTAGCCAGGGTGTTTTGTTCTTTCCAGTCCTAGATGATCTTCTCAGATCAAATACAAACTAGAATGTCTCTCTCTGTGTCTGTCTCTCTCTCTCTCTCTGTCTCTTTTTCTCTTTCTGTCTCTCTCTCTCTCTCTCTCTCTCACTCACTCTCTCTCTCTTGTCTCTTTCTGTCTCTCTCTGTCTCTCTCTGTCCTTTCTGTCTCTGTCTGTCTGTCTGTCTCTCTTTGTCTGTCTCTCTTTGTCTGTCTCTCTCTCTCTGTCTCTCTCTTTCTTTGTTTCTGTCTCTCTCTCTGTCTTTGTCTCTTTTTCTCTCTCTGTCTCTGTCTCTCATCTCTTTCTGTCTCTCTCTCTCTGTGTGTCTCTGTCTCTGTCTCTCTCTCTGTCTTTCTCTCTCTCACCTCTTTCTGTCTCTCTCTGTCTCTTTCTGTCCTTTCTGTCTCTGCCTGTCTCTCTCTCTCTTTGCCTCTCTCTCTCTGTCTCTTTCTTTCTTTCTTTGTCTCTCTCTCTCTCTGTCTTTGTCTCTCTCTCTCTCTCTCATCTCTTTCTGTCTCTCTCTTTCTTTGTCTCTGTCTCTCTGTCTCTCTCTCTCTCTCTCATCTTTTTCTGTCTCTCTCTGTCTTTTCTGTCTCTGTCTGTCTCTCTTTGTCTCTCTCTGTCTTTCTTTGTCTCTGTCTCTCTGTCTATCGCTCTGTGTGTGTGTGTTTGTGTCTGTCTGTCTGTCTGTCTGTCTGTATCTCTTCTCTCTCTCTCTTTGTGTTTCTTGCCATCATGTTCTGCTTTTGTTTTTCTAGTTTAGTAAATTGTTTGTATAGATAAACACTAGACATGTCACTGGAAGGAAAAGTCACATAACCACTTCTCACTTATTTTGGCCATGTCGTGCGAGGGAATTCACTGGAGAAAGCAATTATGTTTGGAAAAGTTAACGGTAAAAGGAAACCAGACTGCCAAAGAATGCAGTGGCTGAACACCATCAAAGCTGACACCAGCCAGAGCATAGAAAAACTCAAGTAGTGCAAGATCAGAAGATGTGAAGAGACTTGCTAAGAGTCAGACATGACTGAATGGATATTATCATCATCATCAACAACAACAACAACAAATGACTCTACTACTATCCTTTTCTATTGAACAATAGAAATATAGAATGGCAGAGTTGGAAGGGACCTTGGAGGTCTTCTAGTCAAACCCTCTGCCTTGGCAGGAAACCTTACACCACTTCAGATAAATGGTTATCTAACATCTTCTTTAAAACTTCCAGTGTTGGAGCATCCACAACTTCTGGAGGCAAGTTGTTCCACTGATTCATTGTTCTCACTGTCAGGAAATTTCT
>JANHFT010007521.1:147817-162026 GCA_032467955.1 Pseudoxenodon macrops
TCTCTCTCTATCTATCTATCTATCTATCTATCTATCTATCTATCTATCTATCTATCTATCTATCTATCTATCTATCTTTTGGAGGCAGAAGAGGTGAATCAGTGCACCCCGTTTTTCACCTCCCCTGCCTCCAGAAGCATTCTGCAGGCCAAAACCAGACAAAAAAAGCCCATTTTTTGGCCTCCTGGGGCAACTGTGTGCCCTGTTTTTCACCTCCCTCCGCCTCCAGAACATCTCTGGAGACCAAAACTGTTGGCCTTACCTTTCAGTTCTAGCCCACGGGGCTCGTGAAGGTAAGTCCTGCGCTCAGCCAAAGGGCAATGTGGGAAGGGCAGCCTCGGGGTCCTGCACGGGCTGGATTAATGGCTTTGGCTGGTCACATATGGCCCCATGGCCCATAGTTTGAGGACCCTTGATATAACCAAATGTATCTTGATAATAGTAGTATAAAAGTAGCATACATGTATCACTGTAAGCCTATCTTATATTTTTTTAAATAAGAACATATTAATATTCTTCTTTTTGTATTTTTCATTAGGCTAACAGGATGCAGATAGTTGTGTATTAAACAATTACATATATTATTTCCATTGTGGCAACTTCAAGATGCCTGTACAAATTATTTCTGATTCTTCCAGTAATCCATTAAAATAAGATTGTATTAATTAGTACTGATAAATAATGTACGGTTGTAATTCATGCGAAAGATTCATGTGTTAGTCTACTCTGATTTGTTTTTACATAATGAAATAAAGCTAAGCTGGAGATATAGTGAGCTGGATCCAGGCTGTTTGTCACAGCTAGAGCCCACTAAAATCAGTCTGAAAAGTTACAGCTGTCTCATTTCATTCTTTTGGATTTCAATGTGTTTAGGTGTTAAGTGGTTTATTCTGAATCTAGCCTAGGGGTGACTAAAAATTATGGCTATAGTCCAAATACAGACTTGGAAACAATGGATTAAACTGTGCCTGTTTCTTTTTTTGATTGCCTCAGTCAGGCAAATCTGCCCTATATGTCACAGTCAGGCCTTTTTGTTATCAAATTAAAATAAAATTAAGATTAGTTTTAGCAGAAAACTAAATGCCTTGAGTTTGATATTTGTCAGTAAATGAACAGTTTTGTATTGTCAACTTATTAAAGATAAATATTATTTGTTGCCTTTGACTGCCCCATAGTGGCTGAACTGGAATTACATTTTTTCCAGAAAAACAGTATTTCTGATCAATCTGGGATTAGCAGATACAAATATTTGCTCTTCTTATGGAAAGATAAATTTAATGAACACCTTTATTGCAAATTAGTCAAATACTTTGTAATCATTTCATGCAAATTTGATTTTTTAAATAACCTGCATAGATACAATCATTAGCATACATTTCACAAAAAGCTGATTATTGAATTTGAAAGATTACCAATTTGTTCAGTAACCAGAAACTAAACTGATTAACTGATCTCGGTATGATAATCAGCAAAACATCTCCTGATTTAATTTAAATACAATATTTATATCTCTGTATCAAAAATAGCATTCTGTCATGGTGGTAAGAAACTTAATTTATTATTATTCTCTGGTCTTGAGGATGTTGTGGATGCATTATAATTACTTCATGCTTTGTGATAATCAGTTTCCCATCAGGCAATTCAGAATTCTCCTAAAAATTTACTATAAATTTCAGTTCAGTATTGCTTCTTATTGTATACATTATATACTTTGTATACTATACAATAATGTATAGATTGTTTAGCCAAATGGTCTCATAGTTCAGTTATTTATCAAAACCACTTAGTAACATTATTTCATTCTGATTGTACTCTTCAATAGAACTGTGTGAGCGACTTCACAATTTACTTCTAAATTCACAGATTTTTTTTGTAATCACAGATCAATTGCAAACAGGGCAGCAATGTTGCCCCTCTTTTTGTTATTATCTATATTTGGCAAAACTATAAATCTACCAAGTTTTCCCACATCTCTCCTGATCTCTGGCCTTTCATTGTTTAGACATGTTTTCTGCTCTTGCAGCTTGGTGACAATACTCAAAACTGGAAAATCTTTTGTCTATACAAAACAAACAAAAATTGTGTATGTTTATTTGTGTTTGTATGTATGTATGCATAAATGCTTCAAGCTTTTGAAACATACCTCAAGGACCATCAAACTGATATCTTTTCTACTCTGGACTCAGCATTATGAATATAGCAAGGCTATCCAGTTATCCACAAACTATTTCTTTCCAAGTTCAGGAAATGTCAATCCAAAAAACACAAAAGATAAAATGGTACAGAGGAAAGGATTTTAGGTATTTCCAATTTTTTCCATATTACCATATTTCAACTAGCTTGAGAACAGTTTGTGTGAGATGTTTTTAATTAGAAAAGGGAAGGTGATAAAGAAATGCAAGCTGCTTAGAATCTGTTTTGATTGCAGCAGCATAGAAATATGTTTAATTAATTAAATGCAAACATCTCTAAATCTTCAATTTCACACCACCCATTTTCAGCCAACAGAAAAGTCAAAGTGCTTATATTTATGCATTTTTTGGTTGTAACTTGCTTTGTGTAAACAATCCAGAGTGCACAACTATTAGGTAGTTTAAAGGTAAAGGTTAAGGTTTCCCCTATTCAGTCATGTCCAGTTCTAAAGGGTGGTACTCCATCTCCATTTCTTATCTGAGGGAGCCAGCATTGTCCGAAGATATTTCTGTGGTCATGTGGCCAGTATAACTATACACTGAGGCACACAGAATGCTGTTACCTTCCCACCAAGTGATACCTATTTATCTATTCACATTTGCATGTTTTCTAACTGTTAGGTAAGCAGGAGCTGGTGCAAGTGCAACAGAAGCTCATCCCATAATGCAGCACTCAGATCTCGAACCCGGACTGTCAGCTTTCAACTGAAAAGTTCAGTGTCTTTAACCGCTGAGCCATTAGGTAGCTTAGAAATAGCATTACGAAAACCTTCTCATTTGCTTTCAGTTAGTGATGGCAATACATTCTTAGTCTGATAAATATAAATTTATGGATGTATGTGTTATCAAATTAAGAATGTATTGCCATACTATACTGAATGCAAATGAGAAGCTTTTCGTAATGTTGGTGGCTAAAAAAATTATTAAATGCTGTATTATATAATACTGATGCCAAACTTAAATGACTTAATAGAGAAAATGGAAGCTTATTTGTATATTTATCATAAAGTATTAAATTAAAAAATGTACATGGTGCATTTAAAGCTTTTTAAAGATTTTGCTAAATGGGTACTATCAAAAGCTATGGATCAAGGAAAAATCCTTCTCATGAAGTATTTAGCAAATTTTCTAATTGCTACTTTAAATAAATATTTGAAATCCATTGTTCATTCATTAGTTACATCTTTTTAAAAAAAAACATAATTGTCCTCATGATTGTACACTTTAATAATTTCAGTCTTAAATGGTATAGAGTCTCCTGCTTGAGCAGGGGGCTTGACTAGAAGACCACCAAGGTCCCTTCCAGCTCTATTCTATTCTTATTCGAGGGATTAAAAACTTAACATACTGTCCTATATTCTTGTGCAATGAAAAACAACCAAGAAGTTTATGAGAGCTACTATGATTATGTAATGGTAATTCTAGACATCTTTTTTAAAATGATCCCCTGAAATGCATCTTGCCTATCATATGTGTGTATGCGTTATTTAGAGTTGTATTATTCTATAATGGGACTTCTAGAAATTATAGTTACACCAACTAAAGGACACTAGATTGAGAAAGACAGACTTTCACTGTTCCTGATTGGGGGGCGAAACCTTATAAAATACCAGCCTGGATTTCAGAATGATAATTCTTTCTCTTTCATTAATTCGTTTTGATTAATATGCCTGTCAATAATATAATTACATCAGAAACCTTCCATTTGAATAGTGTGATGATGCTAGACAAAACAGCATGCCATACAGTCCTCTTCCCAAAAACAGCTGTTTGTGCATAAGAGCTGTAGCATCTGGGTGATGTATGTGTCTCTCATTGTGAATATAGAATTGCATGGTCAGAGAAAAGGCAGATTTTTAAACTGCTGCTCTCTTCATATTCTATGCTCCTATTTAAGGAAACAGATCATTCTGGATGTATTGCAAAATAGATGTGCATTGATCTACTATTTCAGAAGTATATATTGGCAATAAAATACATAACTGTTGGTGGTTAAGTTGGATCTTTCACAGTCTGTACATTAATCCAAAAGGATTAATACTGTTTTTCCTATTTATAGCCTGGATTCTGGCACTTGCAAAGTACCCTTTGCTGCTTCTGTGATTGGGTCCATCATATGCCTCCTTTGCGGTGGTGGATTTCACTTACCTTTACTACCGGTTCAGAGATGCGCGTGCCTGCACTCACTTTGCTCACTTGCGCATCACTTCTGCACATGCGCAGAAGCTTCTGCGCATACGCAGAGCATCCATGATGATGTGAGGTGGTTGGGTGGAGCCTCCCACCGCCACTGCTACCAGTTCACCTGAACCGGGGAGAACTGGAAGAAACCTACCACTTCTCTTTTCCCCAGCTCTCAATGTTGCCTATAAAACTTAAGCACCTGAGTTGGCATGGAGTTGAAAAGAACCTAGTCTCTGAATTTCACAAACAAACACCCAATATATTTTGCAAAGTGTATTTTTCACTCCCTGACAATATAAATAAGGCAAAGCAAAAAAAACAGTTTATTAAGGGGAGGGGATTCTTTATATAAGATGCAGAAACATGTAGAAATGATACATTCATTTGAGATATGTGATGTATCAGAAAGCAACAAAAAATACAATACAAAAAAGGAAGACATCCTTAAAACATGTTGCTCCTCCTTTTCCTACCTGAGGTTGTTTATTTAACACATTGCAACACTCAAGGACTTCAGAGACCAGCCTATTGTTTGGTTGAGGTTTCTGAATGGGCTACTTTTTGCACATCAAGGTAAAAATATGGTTTCCTAAACTTCAAAATAAGACATGGATGCCATCTAAAATGCTAATATCACCTTTTTGAAATGTTAATAAAGCCTATGCAATAATAACTCCAATTTTATCTAATTCCTTGTTCTGTGCTATCAGTTATATACACACATAGCCAGCTTTGGATAAATAATAGTATTTATTCTGGTCAATACATCTTTCACCAAAATAACTCAAAGCACACTTCATATTCAAAGCTTTCTGAATAGAAAACAGGCCTGAAAATATTTTACAAAATAGTAAAATAGATTCTAGCAACAGAATCTAGAGAGAAAAATGCTAAATTCACCCAAGACCCAAGATTACTTATTATTTTATATATTATTAAGGAATTGAGTAAGTCTAGTCTAGTGAAAAGAAGGACTAGGTGATAGCAGTGTTCCAATATTTGAGGGGCAAAGACAAGATGGTCAAACTATTTACCAAAGCACTAGAAGACAAGACAAGAAACAATGGATGGAAACTAACCAAAGAGATAAGCAACCTAGAACTAAGAAGAAATGCCCTAACAGTGAAATCAACCAACCAATGGAATGGCTTGATTTCAGAAGTTGTGGGTGCTCCACCACTGGAGGCTTTCAAAAAGAGACTGGAGAGCCATTTGTCTGTAATGGTATAGGATCTCCTGCTTGAACAGAGGATTGGACTAGAAGACCTCTGAAGTCCCTTCCAACTCTGTTATTTTATGTTCTAAATCTAAAATTCCAGATAATCCAACATAGCAAAACAGTTTGACACAAAAACCTAGTCATAAAAAATATCTTTTTTATATAGCCCTAACAACCAGTTTGCCTAATTTCTTCCTCTCAAACAGATAATTGATTATTTTTTTTGCTCTTCCCTTTGTAATGTCTGTGTTGCTAGGCTTGGGATGTTAACTAATTTAGGCTCTATGAAGTTGATTCAGGCTCTTTCTCCTCCATTGCTTCTTCCATGGAGATTCACCTCAATTTCTATGGTTCTGACTGAGATTCAAACTCAGCAAACTCTTCGGCCTCTAAATCTGAAGAATCTCCAATGTGCCTTTCTTTAGTCCAAATAGGAATAGGCTCCCCATTTTTAGTTGTAAACATAGGGTCATCAAAGCCAAATAATGAATCACTGGCCATCATGCTAACAACCACCCTAGCTGCATGGTGGATCTCTGTTGTTGACTCCCTTGAAGGTGTGCTGTTGCCATATGCACTTACAAATGGAAGAAGCAGACATTCACAATAAAGAAAACAAGTTGGATTTATTGTTAATCGCCTTTCCATTATGTCCTCAATCAGAGCATCTATTTTTATTTAAAACTTCAGTACTATAGAACTTCTTGTTCCTTCTCAAAACATACTGCATCTCTCCTTTGTTTGCTACTCATGAACAGGAAGCAGCTGTTCTCCTTACCACCTGATTTTTTGCTATTTTTAATCAACTTTATTAAGTTTCAAAGAGAGATAAAATACAACTTAACAGATAAGGGAAAATTGGGAAGGGGGCCAAAAGGGAGAAATGCTAAAAAGTGACAAGAAAAAGAATTGACTGCCAACTTTCTCTAGCATAGATATGAATACTAAGTAACCTCTAGATAGACTTTTGTGTCTCATCAAAGTAGTCACTTCTGACATATATGCCGGTTTCATTAATTTCATGATCAGCTCTTCGGTTGTGGGAATTTATCTTTCCACCTCTGTGCATATAAAAGTCCTTGCCGCTGTTGTCATATATAGAAACAAAATCCCATGTTTTCTTTCAATTTGCTTATCCATAATACCTAAAAGAAAAGCTTCTGGTTTCAATTTTACATCCAATTTTAATCATTACAACATACCTAATTCCAATATTTTTTGGCAACCTTACCGGAGGTGGATTCCTACTGGTTCTACCCGGTTCTATAGAACCGGTAGTAACTTGGCGATGACATCACGGAGCTGATCCTGTTGGTGTCTCTGTGGGCGCCGCCATCTTGAATTTTGCTTCTGCTCATGCGCAGAAGCTAGTTTTCGATTGCTGCATGAGCGTCAATGCACTTCAGGTGCGCACATGCAGCACGAACCTGAGTGAACCGGCAGCAAAAATATCCTGGACCCACCCCTGAACTTTACATGTCCACCAAGATGATAAAATATATCTTATCATTGATTAAATTTCCAGCACTTGTTTGATATTCCATTATATATCTTTGAAATTTCTCCACAGTTAAGTACTAAATATCTTTTTCAATTTTTTCTCCATTGCTGCTGCTTTTAATTTTTGCTTCGTTGCAGTTTGAACCTAAGAATCACTTTATGTTTCCTTTACATTAAGTGTCAGTTTTATATGTTATGATGACCTTACAACTCACTGTTCTTATGTTGACTTTGGCCGTTCAGAGTCATCATAGTTTCCCCAATCATTGCATATAATGTATCTTGATTAAATAATTGTGGAACCTGCTGTTCTTATTCTTCTACCTGGATTGCATCCTCCTCAAGATAAGGTTGTCCTGAAAGACCAATGCATACTGTGACCACAGAGAACTTGAGTTGTAAATCCATCATAGTGTGAAAAACGTGGGGAGGGGATTAAGGTTTTACATGCTATGAATTACAGTATAACCTAATGTTAATATAGTCTAATTTCCTGAGTTTGTGAAGCATGAGAGAAATTGTTTTCTTATCCTCTTACCTTCCTGGTCTTTTCAATTACTGAAATTATTCAGTAATTACTGAAGCTATGCTGTTTCTACAGAATATATAAACTGCACTTTTTAATTCAATAACTGTTTTAGACAAATAACAGCTCTATCTTCATCTTTTCAGAAAGAGAAAAACTTGTGATAAGAGATTATTTAACATGGAAAAAATGTTGGAATTAAAGATCTGGTCCCCGGCCCCATTCAAAGCTACCGTATTCTGAAATTTGAAAACAAATGCAATTCTGTGTTACATCTGGTTTTGGGTTTAGGATGAGATGCTTTCAAGTGGCATTTTTAGTAACAATTCTTTTTGCTGAAGCCAATTTTTTCTATGCCATTTTAAGACAATCATTACATATAATTATTAGTATTACTTTACACTGCTTAAAAGAATAAGCTTTGCCTTTCACCTATGCAACACAAATGGCTCTATGTTACAGCTCTGTAATTTTTATAAAAAGAAACTAAGCTATAGAAAATGATTGGTATAAACCCAAGAATTGCCTTAAGGCATTGTGATCATGATTGCTCTGCTGATTATATGCCAAGCATTGAAAAGATTTCTTAATTGTGAGAACAGGTTGGCTGGAAGAATGTTGCTAACGTATTATTTCCACTTCTGAAAGATATTATGGGTTTGTTGCCACAGAATTATTCTCAGAATGTCAATACAAACCTTCATTTGGTTTCCTGAATTTATTTTGCTATTATTTTCTCTAAGAAAGTGTTCTCATAAATTATTACCAGTTCTGTTACTATTTTTTGTATTTATTATTACCCAACATTGCAGGAACATTACTGTGCTAGATAAGTAGAAAAGAACTGAAATCACTTCTACTTTTTAGAATTATAACATAACTCTGAAAGCCGTGAACATTCAATAGAGAAGCAAATTTGATGGAGTAAAAATAAATGCAGCTGGAAGCTTAACTATTGAACAATGTATGGTAACAAACAAATGAGTTTCTAGTGAGGCAGGAAGGCTTAAACACTTGTGCCCACAGTTTATGAAATAAAAAGGCAATTTTTCCATTTTTTAAGGTTATGTATGCACTCATGGAAGAAATGTGGAAAGTAACAGTATGCAACAGGTGAATTTCCAGGCAGCAGAAAGAAAACAAAAGATGGATTGAAAATAATTTTTTCTATTGCATTTTGTTACCAATTTTCCACTAATAAAAAACACAGTTGGTAATGCATTCTTGGGTTTAAGTCTTTTAGCTCCAGTTCCAATTATGCTTCACTTTTAGTTGAGACACTGTAAGATACTATAAAACTGTTTCCTAATATAACAGTGTCAGTCAGATAGAGCTGGCTAAAATGAACATGCCAATCACGATGTAAATATAGGCAATCTTTTGAAAAGTCTGGGTAGAAGAATGTCCTTTCATTGTGCTCAGAAACTCATGGTGACGAATTCAGAATTTTGCAGAATGTTAAGTTTTACCAAGAAATAAAATAGTAATTAAATAGATAACTGAGAAAGGTTTCCTAAATGGTCAAGGGAGGGAGTATGGGATAAGGGCCACAGCTTTGCAATGTTGTTCTAAGCTTCTGAGAAATGGAAAGGGATAAATAATTTAATAATAAGATTAACAAAAAGCAGGAAAATAAGTTGAAAAGTGAGAGAGGAGGAGATATCAGGAACACTGAAAATGGTTAGTGATTTAAGGTGTGTTATATGGACACCTGCCATGAGCATCAAGCCTAGACCAGCAACAGTCCTGTCAGTAATACTGATAAAATACACATTTGAAAGGTTAGTGGAGATATTAGTTATAGACTAAAGACATTTTAGAAATTAGCTAAAGCACAAGCACACAGTCTCTTCCTTTAGTCCAGAGGTGTCAAACTCACGTCATCACAGCAGCATCACGTGACATATCAGGACTTTTTTCTCCTTTACTAAATTGGACGTGGGCATGGCCAGTGTGTGACACATCCGGCCCACGGGGCGGGAGTTTGACAGCCCTGCTTTAGTCATTTTAGACCTCACAGGGAGTGAAAAAAATGCAGATGTCTCTATATATCCAACAAACTTCTTTTTGTAGCACATATAAATAGAAATCCTTTTCAGATTTTCCTAGCATGATTAAGCTAGCATGAGACTTGCATGCATGTCATGTACTTTTCCTATTTATGTCGTCACATAAATATTTGAAATCTGCCCATATATGGCTACTGAGTTCAACAAGTTATGGACATACAAACAGTGATATTAGAAATTTCATATATGTATTTTTATATATTTATATAAATAACAATAAATAAAATATTATCCAAATGAATAATAAGCTTTAGGTTAAATTGTAAAGGAGGCTTGGCTGTGCCTTTTGAACATCAATCCATCAACTCCATGCAGCTTTGATTGGAATCAGAAATGGATTCACTGTCTAAATCTCAGGTGATCTGCATTGGTTCCCTTGTCCATATGAGTAGAGCAATCCATTACACACTAGCAGACACAAGGAAATTACAACTGGCTCTTGCACTGCTTCTGTTCTGATGACCTGTTGAATCAGTTGGAGCCAAGGAGCTTTGGAATACCTGAATGAAATAATGGTAGAAGATTGCTCTCATTGATAATCCAAAATAGCATGGAAACAGATGTCAGCAGGTTTCCAATTTTCTCCTAAATACAGATTGAATCAGTTCAAAACAGTACTACATTCAGTTCTTTTCTAAAGAGGCGGCTTATATTATTTCCTTTCTGACTACTGCTTCCATCTTCACTATTTGTATGTGTTGTTTGTGTGTATACATAAATACATGCATATATAGAATTACATCATGCACTTATATAAGCATACTGTTCGCAGTTGATTCAGTCTTGTGATTTCAGCACTGGCAAGATCTTTTTTCAAAACCCTGATATTCTATGTAAGTTACCATAGATAAGACTGGAGTAGACAAACCATTAGTCTAACCATTAAATATAAGTCTGTTCATATATTGTAATTTTGTACACTAATTCCTTTAAACAGAAACTGAAGCCAGAAGGTTGCAATCTAGAATCCATTTATTTTATGATACTACCATAAAATTGTTCTTTTATACCTTCTTCAGGAAACAAATTCTGCAGCCAAATGATCAATGTATGAAAATACATATACAGATACTGTTGTGCAATTAGCTAGACAGATGATAGCTAGTTAGCTGGACAGACAGACATTCAACATTTCATTTTAAACAGTAAGGAAAAATGGAGTTAAAACTGGCAAGAGATCTATGCATATATTAACAACAAATGAATGAAGATATCCAGAATCTATGCAGAATAATTAGTAAAAGTTTTATAAAGCGCACTGAAGATTAAAAATGCCAAGGGCTTTAATTGGAGAAATTAATTTGGCACTTTAAAGTGTTTTCATTTTTTTTTCTTTTTGATAATTGGTGACAATTTATTAAAACAAGATCTAAATATAGCTATGTCACAAATGCTTTTGTTCTTGCAATGACACAAATGTATTTCACTATTCTCTGTATAGTTTCATATAATCATGGAACTATTTGGACAAAAGATAAAACCATAAACCTGCATTGTCTGTTTTAAACTTTCTCATTTTACATTGTGTGAATATTAAGTACATCTTAAAATTAAAATGATTTCCACATGTGACACCAGCTATCCATGCCCTATTTATATCATGTTTATATTGCAGCTCCATGAAAGACTATCATGGAAAAACATCCAGAAATTTTATAGAATATAAATTCAGAACTAGTTATATTAACTAATTTTCTGAATAAAAATGATACGAATACTGAAAAACTGACACTAATTACCATTTGTTTTCTGAGTTCATCTAAAGGTGAAACCCCTAAAGTTTAGGATTTACTCTGATTAGGGTTTACCCTAAGAAAATGCTTGACTTGTGAGCAAGTAAATTTACTTAAAAAACTGCAATAGAGGCTTTTTGAAGGGTCCCATTGATGAGAAAAGACCATTAATTGAACAGATGGAGAATGAAGTCCTTCTAGAATCAAAATGGACTCTTTTTAAAAGAAAAAAACTGTCAAGTTAGAGCTTTTTAATTTTATATTGTGTACAGTTTTATAATTCCAACATACTTCATACAGGTAGATTGTATGTTTTACTGCTTTTTTCTCATTTTGATAGCCATTAGCAAAGAAGATGGCATAAAAATATTAATCATAGCTACATGAAGTAATTTAAAAATATCAAGAAGATAAGTGCAATTCATAGCTCTTTAAAACTCTGTTGACTATAAGTGTTATGTCTGTATTTCTGGCTATTCTAATCTGTCAAGACTATCTTCAGCTTCAGTAAATTCCCAGAAATATTACATCCAGTTTAAAGCTTTGAATGATTTATGACATAAGAGATATTCACAAGTGCAAGATTGCAAAGTTGTATTTGATTTTCTTTTCTTTTGCTATGCAGAGGTTGTTTACAATGACCCCATTTAAGATTCATTACCTGGGTTATTGACTGAGGTATGCATTTCAATCATGTTTATGCTTGCAATCACTGAATGTAATGACTTTCAAGGTCCACATATGCTATTGGGTACTCCATCCCTCAATTTCTTCCTCTTGGATCAACCCCTCCTTCTTCTTTCTCAATCTCTTCTTTCTCTCCCCTCCTTACTAAGCAATTACATTGGCCTCTCTCTTTAAATTAACTTTGAAAAAATATGGATAGACTACTTTATCTTTTAGATAGAATTTGGAGGGAAGGGTATGAGAGGAATAGAATTACTGAAGATTTAAAGATATTTGCTGTACTGAATTAGGAGTCTTCTGGCCATTGGATCCTAAATTCACATATGTTGTTCAAGTCCTAGCAGTGTATGTGTCTGAATATCAATCAACAAGGATAGTTCAACTATAGCCAGATAAATCTGAAGAAACAGAGTCATAGTTATTGCCATGGCCCCTGATATAGTATTCCTAGCTGCAGAAAAACTTCTGTTACTATGCATGGGAACTATCCTACTGAAAGTATATAGCTTTTTGTTTAATTGTGTTCTTAATGCTACTGAAGAGGCATAAACCTCTTTAAATGAATGTCGAACTCCTGAATTTGTATCCTGTTATTAGATAACCATGACACGTTGGTTGAACATTTCAAAGGTATTTTTTTACCTAAACAGAAAAACACAATAACCAAAGGTAAGCAAAAAAGCATTGGGAGCAAGAGATGATCACATAACAGTAGCATAACAGCAGTGAAGCAGCCACATATTTGACAAATTTCAATCTCTGGGAGTCATAGGTCCCGGACACATTCTGTAATTTAGCTATTTTGAAATATATTCAAAAATTGTTGCCGTATGATGCACAGTTTCACCCAATTTAAAGTTACAAATAATCAAACAGAAATGACATTTTAGTGGTATATTGATTTACCATATTTATAACATTTCTACTAAGCAGACTATTCTGAAAAATAACTTATAACTTTTTCTAAGAGCATGTTGCTGAAATAATTATTTTTAAAAAACAGAACAGGTAGTTAAAATGGCAGTTAAAGCTATTCCCTAGCAGCAACTTTAAAAAGTTTACAGAACATAAAATAAAAAGGATAGTTTATCAACAAAAAGACTAGTAGAAAGGATTTACAGTGCTGTTTCAGATACCAGCCAACCTATGAAAGACAAAGGAATATAGACAAATAATTAAATGTATTAGCATAAAGAAAGGGTAGGCTCCTGTAAAAAGAAATGTTTTTAAGATAATCTAAAGGCCTTCAAGCTTTAAGACTCAAGGGGCCCTCATTCTAAGAAACTACCTCAGAAATGTGTTATTATATAGATTTCTTATCTCTAATTCGTTAGATCGACAACTATGTAGGGCAGACCCCTCCCCCAAACTATCTCAGACTAGTTAAACTAGGTTCCTCTTGAGAAAAATCTGGTTGGTATTAATAACATCACCCTCATAAATGAACAGATGTTAATATTATATACAGTGTAGCCTGACTAACATAGCAGATGCTGTGCTTCTCAGATCAAAAGAAGAGATACTGATGATTATCAGCTTCTTGTCCATTTTCAATTTGCATATAAAATTATCCAGAAGTTTGGAGTTCCAAAATAAGTTTACTTCATGAATGTGAACATGAATTTTGTTTATAAAAATATTGTATCACTTATATTTCTATATAATTGACCTTCATCCCTTAGATAAGCTACATAAATAGTTCCAAAAAGAGAAATAAAATCTATTACAAATCTCAACAGTAGCCTAACCAGTTTGAATTTTAATCCTAAATTTGTTTCCTTTTCCACAAATAATTGCTATATATTTAGACTTATTAAAAGAGTTTCAAGTCTTCATCTTAATTCTGTCCATGTTAGACAGGGAATATTAATATTGTAATTAAGATAATGTAAAGCAGGGATCTCCAACCTTGGCAACTTTGAAGTCCACAAGTCTTAAAGTCTTAAAGTCGCCAAAGTTGGAGACCCCTGATGTATAGCATTGGAGAAAAGAGCAACAAGATACTTGCACATGATCTTTTCTCCCTTTCCTAGGGCCATCTATCTATCTATCTATCTATCTATCTATCTATCTATCTATCTATCTATCTATCTATCTAT